>JANSJX010000405.1:0-29013 GCA_026168455.1 Theocolax elegans
GCACTAAAAACTCCAACGGAGAGTCACTCTCATTGCTAAGAGAAGATACCGGTTTATAGTAGAGAAAAGCACTACTTTCGATAGATGTCTGTGTCAGAGGAACGGCGAAAAGATCCAATTCGCTCTTCATACGCTCCCCACTGCAAGCGTGTAAATACGCCATTTTTGCACTAAGTTATCTAGGTCCAAATATGTCTGTTACACTTCTAATCGTTTTCTTTTTTTTCCTTGAGGTAGCACGCCTTATTCTTTTATTCTTCAAAACACCTCTTCTTCTTCTTTTACGGACAGATGGTTTTGAGGTGCGCACTGTTATACGCCCTTTTCTCGACTGTCGCTTACGTTTCATAGCGATAGATTTATACCCACCACCTTGCATCATTTCCGAAATTTTGTTGGTCGCTTTTCTTTTCAAGTTCTGCCCAGACTCCCGCGCCCGTATGTTTAACGATTCCTTGAAGCTTGCCCCGGAATTTGTAACGTCATCAAGTACATTCAACCCTGCGCGTACTGCTTCTTTTCCTACAGCTTTAGCACCACTGGCCAAGTACGGTACAATTTTTCTAAATATAGAACCGAGAAAGCTACCGATTCCACAACCTCTTTGATACGTTGATCCTGCGTAGACGTTTTTTACGCCTCTCGTACCACTACCAGCTTGTTCGCCGTAATATTGTATATAGTGACTCATTCCTCCAATTAACGAGCACGCTTAAAATGAAGTGTAACCGTCAAGGTCCCATACTCGAATGGTATGCGCTGACCGTGTTGATCTCTTATATCTATTATGATATTACGAAACGTATGATGCAACAGAGGTATGTAGTGTATCGGTGCAAATTGTTTGACGGTATTTGTACCAAATTTATATTTGGAGGTTTCCAGAGAAACTATGCGTAAAAGCGATGCTTGTGTATCCCCGACTGTGTAAGGCACGCATACATCTGTATAAACGTAAAGTTGATCGGGAATAGCACGCGCGAGACTAGCCGGTCTATTACCTTCGTTCGCGGCTAGATTAGAATTTGACGTTGCAAAAGTACCTGTTTGTCTACGAACTACGTCTTGAAAACCGAAAATACGTAAAATTTTTTTATTAAAAGTTGTGAAATGCGGTAATTTGCAAGTACAAGTTCGTTTTAGAGTATAAAAACCTTTTTGAAGTATACTCGGTACTAGAGCGTGATGCTCACTAGCAACTTCCGCTCTATTAATTTCCATAGCCAAATGATCTACACTTTCGTAAGCACCGTATGGAATGTTACAAATACCGTCAAAACTCTCGTGTTTACTTTCAGTCACATCTAATTTACATATATAGTCACATAAAAGTGTAATACGCTTCCGATTTTTGAATATGCATTATTGTACAGGGGATAAGAATTTCCGCGAGACCGACCTCCCAGTCACCGTTTAGACGTATTTCTCGACATAAATACGTGGTGAAACAGGTAGTTGTGTTATCAGGGAAATACACCATACTATTGTTGCTAGGAAGAACCAAATAAAAGTCTTCAAGGTGATCCATGTTTACAAAGATTTCACGTCCGATGCTTTTATCCAAGAATTAAACTTGTCCGGATATCCGACCCACTTTACAAACACCTCCTTCTTAGACCCACGACCTCTGGATCGAAGAACACGGTCGATTTTGAAACTTTGATTCTTCTTTACCCGATCTAAACCTACAGACACTAACTATTCGGTGTAAAAGAAACCGTCAATATTTTCACCGTTCAAATCCTGTAACTCATAAGTATATATATTCTGCCGTCGTGAGATACGAGTTACAACAAATATCTCTTCGCTGAAATTCTTTTCAAAACCTTTCTCAAACGTTCCCTTTGACCGACTGATTCGAACGTGGTCACCGACACTGTATTTAGGGTATTTTAAAGGTTTCCCATGTTGCCCTAGAGAGCGCTTCAGCAGATGTTCTCGCGCTTTCACTGCGTTGTACAGATTCACCTCGATTGGTTTCATCTGTATACCAGAGTGTACAGCATTGTTATAGGCGTATACAATTTTTTGTATCACATCGATATATCTATGAGTATT
The DNA here is from genome assembly GCA_026168455.1 of Theocolax elegans. Classification (NCBI taxonomy): domain Eukaryota; kingdom Metazoa; phylum Arthropoda; class Insecta; order Hymenoptera; family Cerocephalidae; genus Theocolax; species Theocolax elegans. The sequence continues at coordinate 2,059 of JANSJX010000405.1, forward strand.
ACGATGTGTGAAATATCTCCAAACGCGTTCTTTGATGGTTCGGTTAAGTCGTTCAACCACAGCAGCTTTAATGTCAGGATTTCGAGCTACACGAAACAGAATGTTGTGTTTTTTGAAAACGTTTTGCATTGACGCACCAACAAACTCTTTCCCTCTTTTTTCGAAAGCTGTACCAACCGTAGATGCAGATTTGTCGCGTATGGGCTCCACCCACGCAAACTTTCTAAGAACATCGATGACGACGAGTAGGTAACAAAAACCGTCGTTATCCTTTTTCAAAGACGTCAACTGACACAAATCAGCCTCCCAAACATCATCCACGTTTGTCACGTTATAGTGTACGCACGTATCGGTTTATGTAACGTGTACGCGTCCTGATTGCTTAACCATTTGTACAAACGATTCTTTTCGTTTTTTGATAGCGCGCGTCCTTTTGTATTTACACGTACGAGGTGATGCGCCCCAGCGTAACCAGCCTCGTGAGATGGATCGTAATATTGCTTATCAAATTTTGTCAACATTTTTTCACGCCATGTCAAAATTTAACCACCGTTTTTTTGCCATATTTCGCGTCAGAGGTGGTGTAAATACTGAATGTTCTACACGACGTTTGGCTGTATTTGAGGGATTAGACAACCTTTTAACCATTTTTAAAATTGTTGAATTTTCAATAAGATGCATCGGCGTATCCGAGTTGCTTATAAATCGCGCAAATTCGAGTCTACCCGCTGGCTCTTCCTCATCTTCCTTATTATAATCTCCACTACTATTCTTTTTGTATTTTTTCCTCGTCAAAACATCCGTCAGTAATTCGACTATATTAGAGTGTGGTAGTAGTTTGCCGTCTAAAACAACGTTACCAGCAGAATTCCATTTTAAACGATCCGGTGCCGATGTGCGCCAGTGTTTTAATAAAACATGCGCTCTTTTTGCGTAAATTACCGGTAAATTTTCAAGAATCTCCTCGGTGAGTGATGGTAGACTGGGTTCATTCTCATCCACCGCGTGCGACAAATCTTTCTCCTTTAATTCTTCATTTTCTTTAAAAAATAAATAACGTCTCAAAACTTGTAAATAATGTTTGCATTTGTCGCGTTCACTGTCATATTTATTTGACTTTAAAATATCAAACATTTCTGCGTCTAGTCGTGATAGAGTGTTACCTACAGTCTCTACAGTATTCGCCATGCTGTCGCAATCGTTATTTACAGCACATGGTGAAGAATCTTTATTTAAATTCACCTCAGATTGATACATTCGCCCTACCGTATCCATGGGTACTAGAACCATTTTTCTAGCGCGCTCCATAACTTTAACCGCCTATAAGTTTTGAAAACAAAGCGCTCACGAGTGGCGCGATCAAGAGAGGTAAAAACGCTCCACCGCTCTGAACAATTGTACGTTTTTTCGAACGCCACGTATCACGACCTCCGCGTTTAGACTTATTAACCAATTTTCGTAAAATACTTTTGTGTTTTTGCAATCGCTTCTTTTCCGTATTTTTCAGTTCTACAACTCCTTAAAGTACGTTTAACGCGCATTCACAAATACACTTGATCAAATTTTTATCAGCTGCTCTAAGCAGTGCAACGCGTTGCCGACTATCAGCGTGGTGAAGAGCATTCAATAAAGCTACAGACTTTTTTGATAAATGTTTTCCAGGCAAACAATGTTCCGACGGTAATGTTGTCCCGGCCATAGTTGATCAAAGACTGGCTTTTATGGGTTGTAATTAAAGTTATAAACATTTTTTACCGAATGTTGATGTTGACGACGTTGTAATCTTTGGGACATAGGCGTATTGAACTTTGTCGTCTGGAAATATACACGTACGGAATCGAAACGCGTCTGGTGTATCTTGCTTCATATCTAAAAGTAAATAACTAAATGGTGGCGTACACGCATCCATGTACGATTCCTGTAAAAATTTTGGGTCTTCTGGATAAACTTGACGTGCGAAATATAAAATTTGAGCGCGATCTCGTGGGTTTTTGAAAAGAACGATATAGTTAGAATTTAAAGATAAGTCGCGCTGATTTTGTCCTTTATAAAAAATATTTTGAGTAATAAAAATAACACTTATATTTTTATGATGACTACCTTTTGTAAATAAATCAAGTATGCAACTGTTTGCCGATTCACGCATCAAATCATCGAGTATCAGTAATTTTTTCTTGTTATAGTCGTAAGAATAATCGGCTGGTTGCGGTAAACCTTCCCTAAATTCAATTTTTTGTTCATCACCTGATTTAAATTCCGTCCGATTCTTGCCATTCACCGTAATAAAAAATAATCCGGTCGAACCGCGCATTACACATTCGAGGTAAATGTAGAAGAAATCGTTTTACAAATACGGATTTTCCAGCCATCGTTGGACCCGCGCATATACACGTAAAAGGGTGTTTCCATCGTGTATCCATCGCAAATACTAAACGTTAAAACTTTGAATACGTATTTTTATAATTACCTAGTTACCAGCATGATCACCGCGGTAGGGGCGGCGGCGGCGGTGCGGGCGGAAGATACGCTAGTAATACCGCATTTGTGCAAGCTAGTCAGCACGCGGTCAACTAGCTAAATTATCCGATAGAGATAGTCGAAGACACAATTTTGTATACAATTATCGAGAAATTTGACGAAAATCTTACAAGCATACAATCTTTTCAAATATCGCTATGTTGTACGACCCTTCAGGTTTAATCTGTCCCCTGATTGTAATTGCAAACTCAATTATACAGATACTGTTGCAAAGTAAAGTCGATTGGCATGAATTGTTTCCTCAACCAATCTATTTAGCTTGGTTTGACCTTAAAAATCAACTATCTAGCTTAATCAAGGATGTTTCGCTAGAAAGGTATAAATGAAGAATACGACATGCGAGGAGATCGCGGGAGAGAGCGTGTGTGCGTGTATGTGTGCGTGCACGTGTATACAACTGCGTCCATGTATATGTGTGTATGATTGTCAATATGTCCGTGCGTACGTATGCGTATATGGGTAAATCTACAAACCTTTGATTTTTGATGACGAAAACGTTAATATTGCAGTTTTGACAGCACACCTCTGAAATTTTGTCTACAAGTTAAAAAATATAATACGAAATGATAAATATATTGTTCTTTGTTTTTTAAGCAACGCTCAAAATGTTATAATCATTTTTTTGATAGAGTGTGCGTGAAGTGGCACTTCACGCATTTTTCAAATTCTTTAAATGCCATTTACGCACACTATATAAAAAATATCGGTTGATACACGTGCGAAAGATGATTCTCGACTCGTGCGAGTGTCACCCTCGCTTCTCTCGGGCGATAAACCCGCACTCGTTCGAAAATCAGCTTTGTCGGATTTGTATCGAAATATACTATTTAAACCCTTTTCCAGGCCGAAGGAGTTGGTCAACGGTACGGATAAACCGTATATGATCGAAGGGGTTCGAGGTATCGCTGAATTCAAATTTGACATTATTTTTACAAAATTAATGTCTTTAAACAATTTGTTTAAAAAAATTATTGTAAAATTACGTTTTTGGGAAAATTATTACGGAAATCCGATACTTTAATTGCTTAGATACCAGAAGACATAGTTTAATAACTAACTTAAAAGAATCTGACTTATAGATTAAACATAGAACTGCGAATTTAACTAACTACAATATGCTATTATATACAATATAATATATATATATATATATATATATATATTGTGAGGCGAGCCTCACTAGCCCACATACAAATACATATTATCAGGGGGGAGATTATCAGAGCGGGGCACACCTAAAACAAAAACATATATATTAGTCATAAATAAACAGGAACTTATGAATGTAAATTAATATAAGAAAAAGAAATGAATATAGTATAATATGTATAATATTATTACCTGGATGCGTATTAGAATCCTGGGGTCCAATAGTGGTCCAGCGATGACTACTCGTACTCTGAAGGACTCCTTGGGTAGCCTTCGCTGGTGATCCTGAGGGTTCGCTGGAGCATGTATATGGTTCCTGGGCCTCCTGTAAATAAGATAATCATAAGTAAATTAATATTAAAGAATGTAGGATAGGTTAGGACAAATATAATAGATATATAGGATATAAGGAAATGTTTGTTTTGTATGGGAAGTTTGAGGTTAGGAATAGGTAAACATTGGTTTAAGAATATAGGCCCGAGCCATTCTCGTCACCGACGTTCACCGAAGGATAGGATAGGAAATAATCTTATTTTATATATGTATGTTTGAGGAAAATGTAAGGAAATAAAGGAGATGGAGAGGAATGAAAGGCAACACGAGAAACGATACCACCTACCGTACAAGCGAAGTCTACCTGTGTCCATCGATGCCGTCTACACCTGTCCTCGTCCACGGGAGCCAACGTTGCGGTGATCCTGTCTAGGTACGGAGTTCCCCCGGCGAAGAGGTTGATCCCGTAGAACACCAACGAAACTCACGATGTACAAAAATGCATACGAGTATACGCGCACGGAGACAAACAACATGTCTAGATCTCTCGTCGAGCGTGAGAGTGGGGGAAGCCTTCTCGCTCTCGCGCAACTGCTCGACGCAAGATGGTGGTGCGCCGCGGGGGAACGGAGGAACGAGCGGGAACGATCCAGATAGACTCCCCGTGTGTAAGAGAAAGAAAGAAGATATACTGATGCAATGGGGGAGGTGGAGAATTCGCCCGCTGCGGATCATCTTTGCAAGAGTTGTACCGCCACTAGGAGAGAGGTTGAAGAAGAGAGGAATAGGTGGCGGTACAGTAGTTGGCAGGAAATTCAAACTAGACGATAGGAGGACGGGATTGGAGAAGAACTACGACAAAGAAGGATACGAGTAGCGCCGTGTAACGGAAAAACGGAAAAGGATATCGAGGAAGAAGAACGATCACTCACTCACCGCCGATACCTTTACGGAGAAGCAACGAGAGATTTTTTTGAGAGATAGTAATAGCGATTGATATATAGCGAAAAGTATACCAAGAGTTGAAGGGAAAAATTAAAGGGATTGGAAAAAGGAGAAAGAAAGGAAGATTAATAGAGAGTTCAGTTAATAAAGGAAAGTAAAGGAGGAGGAAGATAGAAAAGGAGGAGGAGAATAAAGCAAAAGCGGTGAGTGGTCTGCACGTGGCCATTTTTATAATATATATATATTTTTTCGGAATGAATCGGGTTCCTCACCGCGGTTGATTTGTACATGTATATATAAATTACGGTATTTTATGTTAGAATAGTGTGACGGGAAGATCGGGCCCGTATAAAATAATATTACTTCCAAAATAATTGTCGGGAATAAATTTATAAAAATAAATTATAATAAATACGTTAATGAAAGTTTATATATATTCTTGTTATAATTATTTTTAACAATATTGAGTCTCCTCACCCCCCCCTTTTTCCTAACAAGTGTCGTTCCCGCAACAACGGCACCAAGAACCCGTGACCAGAGTTGGCGATGGCAGTGAGGAGGATAATATAGATATATATATACATATTACTGATTTCGAAGATTGAGAAAATCATATCAGGTAGAAGTATGTTCCACGTGGTGTAATGCGCGGGATACTACATCACAAAATGGCGCCCAACGTGGGGCATACTTCTACCTGATATGATTTTCTCAATCTTCGAAATCAGTAATATGTATATATATATCTATATTATCCTCCTCACTGCCATCGCCAACTCTGGTCACGGGTTCTTGGTGCCGTTGTTGCGGGAACGACACTTGTTAGGAAAAAGGGGGGGGGGTGAGGAGACTCAATATTGTTAAAAATAATTATAACAAGAATATATATAAACTTTCATTAACGTATTTATTATAATTTATTTTTATAAATTTATTCCCGACAATTATTTTGGAAGTAATATTATTTTATACGGGCCCGATCTTCCCGTCACACTATTCTAACATAAAATACCGTAATTTATATATACATGTACAAATCAACCGCGGTGAGGAACCCGATTCATTCCGAAAAAATATATATATATTATAAAAATGGCCACGTGCAGACCACTCACCGCTTTTGCTTTATTCTCCTCCTCCTTTTCTATCTTCCTCCTCCTTTACTTTCCTTTATTAACTGAACTCTCTATTAATCTTCCTTTCTTTCTCCTTTTTCCAATCCCTTTAATTTTTCCCTTCAACTCTTGGTATACTTTTCGCTATATATCAATCGCTATTACTATCTCTCAAAAAAATCTCTCGTTGCTTCTCCGTAAAGGTATCGGCGGTGAGTGAGTGATCGTTCTTCTTCCTCGATATCCTTTTCCGTTTTTCCGTTACACGGCGCTACTCGTATCCTTCTTTGTCGTAGTTCTTCTCCAATCCCGTCCTCCTATCGTCTAGTTTGAATTTCCTGCCAACTACTGTACCGCCACCTATTCCTCTCTTCTTCAACCTCTCTCCTAGTGGCGGTACAACTCTTGCAAAGATGATCCGCAGCGGGCGAATTCTCCACCTCCCCCATTGCATCAGTATATCTTCTTTCTTTCTCTTACACACGGGGAGTCTATCTGGATCGTTCCCGCTCGTTCCTCCGTTCCCCCGCGGCGCACCACCATCTTGCGTCGAGCAGTTGCGCGAGAGCGAGAAGGCTTCCCCCACTCTCACGCTCGACGAGAGATCTAGACATGTTGTTTGTCTCCGTGCGCGTATACTCGTATGCATTTTTGTACATCGTGAGTTTCGTTGGTGTTCTACGGGATCAACCTCTTCGCCGGGGGAACTCCGTACCTAGACAGGATCACCGCAACGTTGGCTCCCGTGGACGAGGACAGGTGTAGACGGCATCGATGGACACAGGTAGACTTCGCTTGTACGGTAGGTGGTATCGTTTCTCGTGTTGCCTTTCATTCCTCTCCATCTCCTTTATTTCCTTACATTTTCCTCAAACATACATATATAAAATAAGATTATTTCCTATCCTATCCTTCGGTGAACGTCGGTGACGAGAATGGCTCGGGCCTATATTCTTAAACCAATGTTTACCTATTCCTAACCTCAAACTTCCCATACAAAACAAACATTTCCTTATATCCTATATATCTATTATATTTGTCCTAACCTATCCTACATTCTTTAATATTAATTTACTTATGATTATCTTATTTACAGGAGGCCCAGGAACCATATACATGCTCCAGCGAACCCTCAGGATCACCAGCGAAGGCTACCCAAGGAGTCCTTCAGAGTACGAGTAGTCATCGCTGGACCACTATTGGACCCCAGGATTCTAATACGCATCCAGGTAATAATATTATACATATTATACTATATTCATTTCTTTTTCTTATATTAATTTACATTCATAAGTTCCTGTTTATTTATGACTAATATATATGTTTTTGTTTTAGGTGTGCCCCGCTCTGATAATCTCCCCCCTGATAATATGTATTTGTATGTGGGCTAGTGAGGCTCGCCTCACAATACCCCCCTCCTAAGTCGGGACACACTCCTACAAGGAGGGTGGACTGCACTTACAATTGGCCATAAGCGATTTTCGTCACCGATCATTCATATCCCATTCATTTACATAAATATTCACTCTCATACCAACATCTGTTACATTCATCTGCCCAAAAAAAAATTTTTCAAAATCAAATATCATATCAATATATTAGTTAATAAATTTATCTTAAAATTATAAATATAATTAAGTAAATAACCTCTATTACCATCAATACTTACTACTCTTTCATTCATCTTTTCGGACTATTCCTTTCATCCAATGAGTCAAATCGAAGTGTTTCATCGTCATCTTTCCTTACAATTTTCCTTTCAATTCTAAATCCCAAAAAAAAAATTTCATTTCTATCCCATTCTACCGTTCATTTCAATTATTCCCTGCATTATCTAGAATATTTCTCTTCAAGTTACCTGAAAATAAGGTTTACCTTTCATTCATTACGTATCCTCCCTCCATCTTTTACCTGCAAACAAGGTTTTCCTTTCATTCAATTGTTTCCTTGAAATTTTCCTTTCACTTATCTTCCTTTCATGGTTTTCCCTACAATTTTCCTTCGTCTATCTTTATTCCTTTTTACCCGGGAACAGGGTCATTATGACCGCCCTCCTGGATTCTGCAGGTACGTCTTTTAGTATCTCCATTAATTGGGCCGTCTGTTCCCGGGTTAAAGTTGAGGGGAGGTTGGCGACAGAAGGAGGTGTTCTGGATGGCGGGATACCAGCCGACGCAGTGCTGAAGGTCGTGCGTGGACGTCTTAATTGGGTAGGTGGAGCCGGTTCCTCAGGTTTCACCTCTTCAGTCTGTTTAGGAGCTGCGGGAGCCTCCAGGTCCTTATACTTGGTTGGGTTGAGGGCTTTTAGTCGATGTATATGACCGCGGCTACACCTCGGGCAGGAGCGAAGGGTCACGCCTCTCCGACCGCAATTGAAGCATAAGGGACCTGGTATGATGTTCTTGCAGGCTGGGTAGGGGTGGCCCAATTCCCAGCATCCGAAACAGGCCTTATAAGGTGGATCTACAGAGGGATCCAAGGGTACCGGCTCCAAACCTCCGAATTTTACCCCTGTCTTGGGAGTCGGCAATGGCGGCAGTATCACGGTGGTCGGTGTTGTCGGTGGCCTTGGTCCCCAACGCGAGACCTTGCATGGTACCGCTGGTGTGGTTTCCTGTTGAGGGGGGGATTTACGCGACGGCCCCGGAAGACTTTTAGCTCGCTCGGTTGCTATCGCCGCCCTCTCTTGCGTCACTTCCAACCTCCACCTATCTTCTTCCATTTTCCTTTTTTCTTCATCCTTCTTCTTTCTTTCTTCTAATTGTTTTTCTCTCTTTTTCCTCTCTTCCATCATTTTCTTTTCTTCTAACTTTTTCTGCTCTTCCTGCCTTCTCTTTTCCCTTTGGTATTTTTCCTCTCTTTCTCTGATCTCTCTTTTTCTCTTTTCTTCATCAATTATTTTCCTTCTTCTTTCTTCCTCCTCTTTTCGTTTCTCAAATTTCACTCTCTCTTCATTAATTCTTCTTTTCTCTTTTTCTTCTTTCTCATATTCTTCTCTCTTCTTCCTTTCTTCCCTTTCTTGTTCTTCTCTTTCTCGTTTCTTTCTCATTTCTTTTTCTCTCGCCTTCGCTTCAACTATTCTCTTTTCTTCTAATTCGTTCATTATCTTTCTTCTTTCTTTCTCTTGTTCCTCCCTCTTCCTCTTTTCTTTCTCTTCTTCTTCTTTCCTTTTCTTCTCTTTCTCTATTCTCTTCTTTTCCTCCTGGGCTCGGCTGAGGTCCCTCCGACGTTGTTCCTCACGACGGATTCTCTCATCTTCGGCTTCCAACTTTCTCCTTTGTTCTAAGAGAAAGGAGTCAGTTGGTGGTCCTGGTGGTGATGGGGAGCGAGGTGGACTCAAGCCTCCGAAATAGTCGTCCATCGTGAGGTGACGTCGAGGGTTATATCGCCTGGCTCTGCGGCGTGAAGAGCGGCTCCTTGTTGGCGTTTCTTCAGGTATGTCGGGGAGGAATTCCCTCGCGGGAGCCATTACTGCTACCGTACTTGGGAGTGGTCTATATCCCGTTCTTTGCTCTGCGGGTGGCCGCCTTACTGGAGCTATGGCAGCACTAGGTGGGCATTCCTTTTCCGGGGATTCCTCCTCGACTATCAGCGTACCGTTCGTGTACGCCGATGCTCCGCCAGGGGAGCGGGCCAGTGCGGCGTATAGTTCCTCTACCGCGTCTTGACTGGCCCTCTCCTCCTCACTCACCGGGGGTTTCCGTGGATTGGGGATTCCCCATCTTTTGGGGATTGCACCCCTAGCACGGGCGGTCTCCACTTCGGTAGGAGTAGCCAAGGTGGTACAGGCTACTTCCGCTATTTTGACCAGTTCCCCCTTTAAGGCTCTTAGCCGATCCGGGTGAGTGGGGGGCGTCGGAGGGAGTGTTTTGGGATCCCATGGGTCTGTTCCCATGGTTTCCTCTGACACTTCCTCCGTGCAGATCTTTGGGCCGCTCTCAAATACCTCCATAGCTGTCCTTGGCCCAGGAGAGAGGAGGATGTCGCACGGAGGGGCCTGAGAGGATTCTTTGCCTTGGTTGGCGTTTGAATCTCCGGCCTGCTCTGCCGTGCGATTATCCTCCTCATAAAGCATCTCGTCGTCTAGCGGTTCATCAGCCCAGAGCGTCCTCGGAGGAGTCGGAGGGGCTCGCGGGATTATGTCGTTGGTGTCGACATTCTCCCGGGCCGGCTCTGCCGTTTCCTCTTTGGGCGATGGGTCCGGATTCGCCTTGGTGGTTTGAGCCGAAAGAGTCGGCTCGTCACCCCCCTCCCCAGGGGGAACGATCCCCTGAGCCAGCATGTCCTCGCGGAACATGGTGGCCAGTTGATCGGCCCACCCGAGGACCGGCGAGGAAGCGGGCTCGTCTACTGGTGTCGGATTGGGAAGGATTCCCAACCAACGAGTCAGTAGGACGACCGGGTCTTCCTGAACCGATTCACCGTCCGCGCTGAAGTGGACCGACGTCGGTTTGTCATTTGGTGTGGACGGTGTCTTGCCCTTGTCCATTTTCTGAGACCTGTAACATGACAAAAACCAAAACAAAATGTACCTTTCATATATTATTCTGCAATTCTCATTAATTCTGTACATTCAACCCTTACATCCGTCGGGGAGGTATGTATCTTTTTAATTCTGATACGTGCACTTTCGCATTTCTTTTTCCTGAATCCATGTTTAACAAATATACCGTAGGGGATAAGACTTTAATTATTTCATATGGGCCTTCGTATTTAGCACCTAATTTCGCGGAAAATTTTTGTGCGGCGTTCGACAATAAATGTGTTCTTCTCAGAACCCAGTCACCCATTCGGAATTCGGCGTGTCGTTTATTTTTATCATAATTTCGCTTTTGGATAGTGTGTGCTTGATCTAGATGTTTAGTTACTAAATCACGTAGTGCATCCAGTCTTTTTGCACGGTCTATCCAAATTGTTGGGTCCACTTTTAATATCAGTTTTGTTCCTTCTACTTCTCTTCTGAGACTTTTTACCGGTTTCGGGTTTCGTCCGTAATTTAGGAATGCTGGAGATACTTTAGTTGATGTCTGAATTGCTGTATTTATGGCGTGACGTAGCTCATGTACATGTTCGTCCCAACAACGATGGTCGTTCTTTACGAACATGGCTATCATTGTTTTCAGCGTTCTGTTACAGCGTTCTACGGGGTTTCCTTGAGGGTGATAGGGAGGTGTAGTGACATGTTTTATTCCATATTCTTCGAGAACTGTTTTAAGGTGTTTATTGTCGAATTCTTTACCGTTATCTGAGAGGAAGTACTCCGGAGTTTCCCATCTAAATAATATCAAGTCTTCCAAGGCTTTTGCGACGGATTTTCCATCAGCTTTCCTTATTGGTTTTATTTCTATCCATTTCGTGAATAAGTCTTGGAAGACAATTAGATATTTATTCTGACTTTTACTTGGAGGGAATTCCATCAGATCGGCTGCTACGATACACCATGGCTTGTCTACTACTCTGGTTCCCATTAATCCTTGTTGGCCCGTTTGCTGTGTTTTATACGCCTGACAGACTGTACATTGTTGTATATATTTATATGCGTCGTGCCACATTCCTTGCCAATAATATTCTCTCGCTATACGGTCGTATGTTTTCTCTATCCCTAAGTGTCCAACTGACGGTATATCATGTGCTTCATGTAATATTCTTCCTCTATATTCTAATGGTACTACTAGTTTCCAATTATCTTCTCGATATGTAATGGGATCTAGTAGAGGATCATTTCGAAATCTATATAACATGTTATCTTCAATTTTCCAATTTTGATACCTTTCAGGGAATTGTTGTATTTCCTTCATTTTCTTAATATACCATTCATCTTTTATTTCTTCAAATGCCGCCATTTCCGCTATTTCATTTATTATTTTCCTTCCATCTTCTTCATACATCCTTGATAGTGCATCGGGGACTTGGTTAAGAGCTCCTCTCCTGTGCACGATCTCGAAATCCCATTGCATCATTTCTAATGCCCATCTAGCCAATCTGCCTGTCGGATCTCGTAAATTCTTTAACCAGCGTAGAGCACTGTGGTCTGTTATGACGGTGAATCTATAGCCTTCTAGGTAGGGTCTTAGTTTTTTAATTGCCCATAGTACTGCTAAACATTCTTTTTCTGTTGTCGAGTAATTTCTTTCTGCTGCAGTTAGTACTCTACTTATGTAGACTATGGGATGTTCACCGTCTTCTAGATCCTGTGTTAACACTGCGCCAATCGCATAATTACTAGCATCCGTTTGTAGGCAGAATGGTTTGGTAAAATCGGGTCGTGCCAATACAGGTGCTTTAGTTAATGCTAATTTTAACCTTTCAAAAGCTTCTTGTTGCTCTGTTCCCCATTTCCATGTCAAATCTTTTTTCAATAATTTAAGTAATGGTATCTTAATTTCCGAGTCCTTATCTAGGAAACGAGCATACCATCCAACCATGCCAAGGAATCTTCTTAATTCTTTTACATTTCTTGGTGCTGGATAATCTCTTATTAGCGATTTTATCCGGATCTGGTCGTAACCCTTCCTTATCAAGGACATATCCCAAGTATGTAACTCTAGAACAGCAGAATTCGCATTTTTCCCGATTTACTGTTAAGCCATGTTTTACTAACTTTTTCAGGACTTCCTCCAGCCATCTCAGGTGTTCGTCAAACGACTCTGTTGCGATAATTATATCGTCGAGGTATCCGAATACGTATGGTACGTATTCGGGGCCAAACAAAGCATCGATCAATCTTTGAAATGTCATTGGAGCGTTAGTAAGCCCGAAAGGCATTCGAGTGAACTGAAAGAGCCCTTTTCCTGGTACTGAAAAAGCTGTATATTTCTTACTTGATCTGTCTAACGGAATTTGATAAAACGCTTGTCGTAAATCGATTTTCGAGATAAATCGGGAGTGTCGCATTCTATCTAGTATGGTATCCATATTTGGGACAGGGTATGCATCTCTTTTTGTTTGTTTATTTAAATCTCTGTAGTCTATACAAAATCTATATGTTCCATCGGGTTTCTTAACCATCACTGGAGCGCTCGTGTAATCACTTGCTGACCATTCTACTATTCCCTCATTCCATAACCTTTCTACTTCTTCGTGAGCATTGTTGATCATCGCTGGGGACATCCTACGTAGTTTGTGACGTATTGGAGGTGAGCCTGGTAATACTGCTATGTGATGTTCTATCATGTCTGTGACTCCCGGAGTTTTTGATGGAGGAGGTAGTATTTTTGATACTAATTTTTCCACCTTATGCCGTTGAGGATCTGTGACTTCTGATATTCCATTGCATTCTGCAAATATTACCGTCTGTTCTCCTGTGTTATCACCACTGTATGTTTTGTGCCAAGGACCTTCATGAACTCTCCATAAACCGTGTTTATGGCGTTCATCTACATCGTATTTCATGCAGAAGTCCTTTCCCAGGACGATATCATGCTCGAATACTTGTTGCGCTTTCAATTCTAATATATCTACATATCCATCCACTTCTAATGTTAATTTAAGAGTTCCTAGGGATTTGCTGATTCCGCCATGTGCGTTTTTCACGTATGAGTCCGAAGGTAAGAGTTTTTCTTTGAATTTTTCTATTACCTTTGGTCCTGCGACGGAAATCATTGCACCGGAATCGAGCAATCCTTTAAATGTATGGCCGGCGATATTTAAACGAACAAAACTTCTGTTTTCCAGACTTGCTTCTGCTACTGATTTTTGTTTATTTTCATCTTTTCCTAGAATATTCCATTCAACTCTTTGTATTTCTTCCTTATGAATTCTGTTACTATTATTTTCAATTTCTTTATTTTTCCTTTCATTATTTCTCTTAATATCTTCTTCATAATCTATCCTATCATCTTCATTTTCCTTCCTTTTATTCCAAGTAAGTCCCTTTCCTCCCCAGGCGTTATTTGAATTATCTACAGGTGGAATGGAGGTTTTACTTATACCAGAGGTGTCTGCAGAGTTTGCGGTATCTTTAGTAGATTTAACGGCCTTATCTGGAGTGTCTGCTAGTTGAGTAGCCTCATTGCCATGCATCTGTCTATGTAATTCTTTTATTGCTGAGGAGAGTGTGGATCTTTTGTTAAGGTCGGAGGTTTCTTCTTGTTTAAATACATACTTCATGTCTTCGTCCGGAGTGAATGTATTCAGGGTGATTTTATTTTTACACCCGGAATTTTCTCCTTGTTCCATTTCATCTTTTCTTTTCGTTTCTTCATCTTTTTGCGTCTCTTTAATAGTAACTTTCTCATTCATCTCTAGAATCATTTTGTTCATTTTATCCGTCCAATTTTCTTCTATTTTCCTCTTATTTCTTTCATTGTTCGCTTTATCGTTTCTTATCTTATTTGCTTCGTCTATTAATATTTCTATTGGGTTATTCATTCTTTCTTCCTTCCATCACCTAGATCACACTGAGATGAAACGATATAAGGGCGGCCTATCAGATAATATATCATCAATTAGGAAAATAATTGATGAAGAAAAGAGAAAAAGAGAGATCAGAGAAAGAGAGGAAAAATACCAAAGGGAAAAGAGAAGGCAGGAAGAGCAGAAAAAGTTAGAAGAAAAGAAAATGATGGAAGAGAGGAAAAAGAGAGAAAAACAATTAGAAGAAAGAAAGAAGAAGGATGAAGAAAAAAGGAAAATGGAAGAAGATAGGTGGAGGTTGGAAGTGACGCAAGAGAGGGCGGCGATAGCAACCGAGCGAGCTAAAAGTCTTCCGGGGCCGTCGCGTAAATCCCCCCCTCAACAGGAAACCACACCAGCGGTACCATGCAAGGTCTCGCGTTGGGGACCAAGGCCACCGACAACACCGACCACCGTGATACTGCCGCCATTGCCGACTCCCAAGACAGGGGTAAAATTCGGAGGTTTGGAGCCGGTACCCTTGGATCCCTCTGTAGATCCACCTTATAAGGCCTGTTTCGGATGCTGGGAATTGGGCCACCCCTACCCAGCCTGCAAGAACATCATACCAGGTCCCTTATGCTTCAATTGCGGTCGGAGAGGCGTGACCCTTCGCTCCTGCCCGAGGTGTAGCCGCGGTCATATACATCGACTAAAAGCCCTCAACCCAACCAAGTATAAGGACCTGGAGGCTCCCGCAGCTCCTAAACAGACTGAAGAGGTGAAACCTGAGGAACCGGCTCCACCTACCCAATTAAGACGTCCACGCACGACCTTCAGCACTGCGTCGGCTGGTATCCCGCCATCCAGAACACCTCCTTCTGTCGCCAACCTCCCCTCAACTTTAACCCGGGAACAGACGGCCCAATTAATGGAGATACTAAAAGACGTACCTGCAGAATCCAGGAGGGCGGTCATAATGACCCTGTTCCCGGGTAAAAAGGAATAAAGATAGACGAAGGAAAATTGTAGGGAAAACCATGAAAGGAAGATAAGTGAAAGGAAAATTTCAAGGAAACAATTGAATGAAAGGAAAACCTTGTTTGCAGGTAAAAGATGGAGGGAGGATACGTAATGAATGAAAGGTAAACCTTATTTTCAGGTAACTTGAAGAGAAATATTCTAGATAATGCAGGGAATAATTGAAATGAACGGTAGAATGGGATAGAAATGAAATTTTTTTTTTGGGATTTAGAATTGAAAGGAAAATTGTAAGGAAAGATGACGATGAAACACTTCGATTTGACTCATTGGATGAAAGGAATAGTCCGAAAAGATGAATGAAAGAGTAGTAAGTATTGATGGTAATAGAGGTTATTTACTTAATTATATTTATAATTTTAAGATAAATTTATTAACTAATATATTGATATGATATTTGATTTTGAAAAATTTTTTTTTGGGCAGATGAATGTAACAGATGTTGGTATGAGAGTGAATATTTATGTAAATGAATGGGATATGAATGATCGGTGACGAAAATCGCTTATGGCCAATTGTAAGTGCAGTCCACCCTCCTTGTAGGAGTGTGTCCCGACTTAGGAGGGGGGTATTGTGAGGCGAGCCTCACTAGCCCACATACAAATACATATTATCAGGGGGGAGATTATCAGAGCGGGGCACACCTAAAACAAAAACATATATATTAGTCATAAATAAACAGGAACTTATGAATGTAAATTAATATAAGAAAAAGAAATGAATATAGTATAATATGTATAATATTATTACCTGGATGCGTATTAGAATCCTGGGGTCCAATAGTGGTCCAGCGATGACTACTCGTACTCTGAAGGACTCCTTGGGTAGCCTTCGCTGGTGATCCTGAGGGTTCGCTGGAGCATGTATATGGTTCCTGGGCCTCCTGTAAATAAGATAATCATAAGTAAATTAATATTAAAGAATGTAGGATAGGTTAGGACAAATATAATAGATATATAGGATATAAGGAAATGTTTGTTTTGTATGGGAAGTTTGAGGTTAGGAATAGGTAAACATTGGTTTAAGAATATAGGCCCGAGCCATTCTCGTCACCGACGTTCACCGAAGGATAGGATAGGAAATAATCTTATTTTATATATGTATGTTTGAGGAAAATGTAAGGAAATAAAGGAGATGGAGAGGAATGAAAGGCAACACGAGAAACGATACCACCTACCGTACAAGCGAAGTCTACCTGTGTCCATCGATGCCGTCTACACCTGTCCTCGTCCACGGGAGCCAACGTTGCGGTGATCCTGTCTAGGTACGGAGTTCCCCCGGCGAAGAGGTTGATCCCGTAGAACACCAACGAAACTCACGATGTACAAAAATGCATACGAGTATACGCGCACGGAGACAAACAACATGTCTAGATCTCTCGTCGAGCGTGAGAGTGGGGGAAGCCTTCTCGCTCTCGCGCAACTGCTCGACGCAAGATGGTGGTGCGCCGCGGGGGAACGGAGGAACGAGCGGGAACGATCCAGATAGACTCCCCGTGTGTAAGAGAAAGAAAGAAGATATACTGATGCAATGGGGGAGGTGGAGAATTCGCCCGCTGCGGATCATCTTTGCAAGAGTTGTACCGCCACTAGGAGAGAGGTTGAAGAAGAGAGGAATAGGTGGCGGTACAGTAGTTGGCAGGAAATTCAAACTAGACGATAGGAGGACGGGATTGGAGAAGAACTACGACAAAGAAGGATACGAGTAGCGCCGTGTAACGGAAAAACGGAAAAGGATATCGAGGAAGAAGAACGATCACTCACTCACCGCCGATACCTTTACGGAGAAGCAACGAGAGATTTTTTTGAGAGATAGTAATAGCGATTGATATATAGCGAAAAGTATACCAAGAGTTGAAGGGAAAAATTAAAGGGATTGGAAAAAGGAGAAAGAAAGGAAGATTAATAGAGAGTTCAGTTAATAAAGGAAAGTAAAGGAGGAGGAAGATAGAAAAGGAGGAGGAGAATAAAGCAAAAGCGGTGAGTGGTCTGCACGTGGCCATTTTTATAATATATATATATTTTTTCGGAATGAATCGGGTTCCTCACCGCGGTTGATTTGTACATGTATATATAAATTACGGTATTTTATGTTAGAATAGTGTGACGGGAAGATCGGGCCCGTATAAAATAATATTACTTCCAAAATAATTGTCGGGAATAAATTTATAAAAATAAATTATAATAAATACGTTAATGAAAGTTTATATATATTCTTGTTATAATTATTTTTAACAATATTGAGTCTCCTCACCCCCCCCTTTTTCCTAACAAGTGTCGTTCCCGCAACAACGGCACCAAGAACCCGTGACCAGAGTTGGCGATGGCAGTGAGGAGGATAATATAGATATATATATACATATTACTGATTTCGAAGATTGAGAAAATCATATCAGGTAGAAGTATGTTCCACGTGGTGTAATGCGCGGGATACTACATCACAAAATTTGTTTCTTCGTGCAGTGCAAGACGCAAGTCGGCAGTCACATACTCACATGCACTAGTGAACCTGAAACGGAAACTTCTGCTTGGAAAATTTATATCACGTTTATTTTATACACAAATATTTGGTTCTTTTTTACGTACTTGAGTAATTTTAAATTTCGTTTGCTGTAAAAAGTGTTTTACAAAAAATCTACAGAGGTGTTCGCCGAAAATCGATTAAGTTCGTTATTACGACGAGATGGAATCACAAAAAAGATCTATATCTAGAGGGAAATTTAAAAGACAACCAGAACATGATGCAGGAGATGAACCCTCGCAATCTAGGTATCATCATACAGAAGAATCTGGTTCACGACGACCAGGTCAACCTCCTCATATGCAACCAAGTTCATCTTATGCAGCAACTCATTCAAGACCATTATCATCATCTGAACATTCTGGTTTTATACATAGTTCTGCAAGAGGGGAACATATAAAAGGTGTACATAGACCTCAACCAACATTTTCTGAAACAGCTTCTGAACCTACATCAGTTGCAGGTTCAGTTGGTGAAGGTGGTGAATACTCATCAGTAGCAAGAGGTGGTGTGCGTGGTAGAAGAGTACTTCCAGAAAATCTTATTACGCGTCCTCGAGAACTTAAATCGAAGCAAGGTGGACATGGAACATCTATAACACTTCAAGCAAATTATTTTAAACTTTTGAGTACAACTAACTGGTGTTTGTACAAATATGCTGTCTCTTTTAATCCAGAGGAAGATCATACTGCTGTTCGTAAAGGACTTGTTAGAATGCACAGTGATACTATTGGTGCTTATATTTTTGATGGTTCAGTAATGTATACAAGTAATAGACTGCCAGAGCCATTGCAACTGACTTCAAGAAGAACATCAGACAATGTGGACATATTAATAACATTTCAACATGCTGGAGATATGGTCAAGGGTGATCATGACTATATTCAATTTTTCAACATAATTATGAGAAAATGTCTAGATTACTTACAATTGCAATTGGTTGGACGAAATTATTTTGATGCTAAAAACAAAACAGAAATTACTGATTATAAACTCGAATTTTGGCCAGGATATATAACATCTATACGTCAACACGAGCATGATATTCTGTTATGTGCTGAGGTCACTCATAAAATTATGCGAACTGAGACACTTTTGGACATACTAAATCACTGCTTTCATGCTAATTCCAATAATTATCAGACAAAGTTCAAAGAACAAGTTGTAGGTGTTGTAGTTATTACAGACTATAATAACAATACATATAAAGTGGATGATGTAGATTTTCATGTTACACCAAGTTCGACATTCACAAAGCGTGATGGAACCGAAATTTCATATGTAGACTATTATAATTCAAGGTATAGAATTCAAATTCATGAACTTCGACAACCATTATTGGTAACAAAATCAAAACCGCGGAATCGTAGAGGAGGAGAACAATCAGAGTTAGTTTATTTAGTTCCAGAACTTTGCAGGAGTACAGGTTTAACAGATCAGATGAGAAACGACTTTAAATTAATGGGAGCAGTAGCCAAACATACTCGTGTATCACCTAATGACAGAATACAAAAATTAATGACATTTAATCAACGATTACAATCTGTTCCTAATGTAGTACAAGAATTCATAAATTGGAATTTAAAACTGGATCGTTCTTTAATAGATGTGCCTGCTCGTGTTCTTCCTGCTGAAAAGATATATTTTGGAAATGATGTATTTGTGGAAGTTAATAGTACTGCCAATTGGAATAACGATTTTCGTAATAAATCTCTATTGCAAAGTGGATGTCTTGACGATTGGGTACTGATATCACCAAACAGATTTAGACGTGATTGTCAGGGTTTTGTAAATGCATTAATAAAGGTTGGTTCTGGCATGAAATTCAACATTCAAATGCCTTATGTTGTTGATTTAAGAGATGATAATCCGGCAACATATGCAGAAGCATTGGAAGATGTCAAAAGCCGATCATCTCCAATGATGATTTTGTGTGTTGTGTCAAATAATCGAGTAGACAGGTACTCTGCTATCAAAAAAAAATGCTGCGTAGAAAGACCTGTTCCCACTCAAGTAATTTTGTCAAAGAATCTTCTGCCAGGTAAATCTCAATTGAGCATAGCCACAAAAGTAGCTATTCAAATGAATTGCAAAATAGGAGGAATACCATGGTTAATTAAAATTCCATCAAAAGGGATAATGGTTGTTGGTTTTGATGTTTGTCATGACACAAATTCAAAGGAAAAGGATTTTGGAGCAATGGTTGCATCAATAGATAGTCAATGTGGCAGATATTTCAGTGCTGTTAGTAGTCATAGAAATGGTGAGGAATTATCAAATGATTTATCAGTAAACTTATGCAAAGCATTAAATCAATTTAAGATTTACAATTATACATTGCCATCCAAAATAATAATATACAGAGATGGTGTTGGAGAAGGTCAAATACCTTATGTTGTTAAATGCGAAGTAGAACAGATAAAGTTAAAACTATCTACAATATATTCAGATCCAGATGATATAAAAATGGCGCCCAACGTTTAATTATATCCGGAAATACTTCTAATTTAAAATATATTATTAATGTAATTTTTCGTGTTTAAATTTCGTTTCGTTACTGTGAGGAACCCTAGAGTGGATGAATGAGTGATATAAAAATTTATTTGTGTAAATCTGCCCACAAAAATTAAGAATAAAATTAATATTACTTTTCTAGTATCTAATACCATTATATACTTATAAAAATAATTTCAAATACATTATACCTATAAGATTACAGTGTCACACCAATAGAAATAATTATTATATATATTATATAATAATATATATATATTTTTTCGGAATGAATCGGGTTCCTCACCGCGGTTGATTTGTACATGTATATATAAATTACGGTATTTTATGTTAGAATAGTGTGACGGGAAGATCGGGCCCGTATAAAATAATATTACTTCCAAAATAATTGTCGGGAATAAATTTATAAAAATAAATTATAATAAATACGTTAATGAAAGTTTATATATATTCTTGTTATAATTATTTTTAACAATATTGAGTCTCCTCACCCCCCCCCCTTTTTCCTAACAAGTGTCGTTCCCGCAACAACGGCACCAAGAACCCGTGACCAGAGTTGGCGATGGCAGTGAGGAGGATAATATAGATATATATATACATATTACTGATTTCGAAGATTGAGAAAATCATATCAGGTAGAAGTATGTTCCACGTGGTGTAATGCGCGGGATACTACATCACAAAATTTGTTTCTTCGTGCAGTGCAAGACGCAAGTCGGCAGTCACATACTCACATGCACTAGTGAACCTGAAACGGAAACTTCTGCTTGGAAAATTTATATCACGTTTATTTTATACACAAATATTTGGTTCTTTTTTACGTACTTGAGTAATTTTAAATTTCGTTTGCTGTAAAAAGTGTTTTACAAAAAATCTACAGAGGTGTTCGCCGAAAATCGATTAAGTTCGTTATTACGACGAGATGGAATCACAAAAAAGATCTATATCTAGAGGGAAATTTAAAAGACAACCAGAACATGATGCAGGAGATGAACCCTCGCAATCTAGGTATCATCATACAGAAGAATCTGGTTCACGACGACCAGGTCAACCTCCTCATATGCAACCAAGTTCATCTTATGCAGCAACTCATTCAAGACCATTATCATCATCTGAACATTCTGGTTTTATACATAGTTCTGCAAGAGGGGAACATATAAAAGGTGTACATAGACCTCAACCAACATTTTCTGAAACAGCTTCTGAACCTACATCAGTTGCAGGTTCAGTTGGTGAAGGTGGTGAATACTCATCAGTAGCAAGAGGTGGTGTGCGTGGTAGAAGAGTACTTCCAGAAAATCTTATTACGCGTCCTCGAGAACTTAAATCGAAGCAAGGTGGACATGGAACATCTATAACACTTCAAGCAAATTATTTTAAACTTTTGAGTACAACTAACTGGTGTTTGTACAAATATGCTGTCTCTTTTAATCCAGAGGAAGATCATACTGCTGTTCGTAAAGGACTTGTTAGAATGCACAGTGATACTATTGGTGCTTATATTTTTGATGGTTCAGTAATGTATACAAGTAATAGACTGCCAGAGCCATTGCAACTGACTTCAAGAAGAACATCAGACAATGTGGACATATTAATAACATTTCAACATGCTGGAGATATGGTCAAGGGTGATCATGACTATATTCAATTTTTCAACATAATTATGAGAAAATGTCTAGATTACTTACAATTGCAATTGGTTGGACGAAATTATTTTGATGCTAAAAACAAAACAGAAATTACTGATTATAAACTCGAATTTTGGCCAGGATATATAACATCTATACGTCAACACGAGCATGATATTCTGTTATGTGCTGAGGTCACTCATAAAATTATGCGAACTGAGACACTTTTGGACATACTAAATCACTGCTTTCATGCTAATTCCAATAATTATCAGACAAAGTTCAAAGAACAAGTTGTAGGTGTTGTAGTTATTACAGACTATAATAACAATACATATAAAGTGGATGATGTAGATTTTCATGTTACACCAAGTTCGACATTCACAAAGCGTGATGGAACCGAAATTTCATATGTAGACTATTATAATTCAAGGTATAGAATTCAAATTCATGAACTTCGACAACCATTATTGGTAACAAAATCAAAACCGCGGAATCGTAGAGGAGGAGAACAATCAGAGTTAGTTTATTTAGTTCCAGAACTTTGCAGGAGTACAGGTTTAACAGATCAGATGAGAAACGACTTTAAATTAATGGGAGCAGTAGCCAAACATACTCGTGTATCACCTAATGACAGAATACAAAAATTAATGACATTTAATCAACGATTACAATCTGTTCCTAATGTAGTACAAGAATTCATAAATTGGAATTTAAAACTGGATCGTTCTTTAATAGATGTGCCTGCTCGTGTTCTTCCTGCTGAAAAGATATATTTTGGAAATGATGTATTTGTGGAAGTTAATAGTACTGCCAATTGGAATAACGATTTTCGTAATAAATCTCTATTGCAAAGTGGATGTCTTGACGATTGGGTACTGATATCACCAAACAGATTTAGACGTGATTGTCAGGGTTTTGTAAATGCATTAATAAAGGTTGGTTCTGGCATGAAATTCAACATTCAAATGCCTTATGTTGTTGATTTAAGAGATGATAATCCGGCAACATATGCAGAAGCATTGGAAGATGTCAAAAGCCGATCATCTCCAATGATGATTTTGTGTGTTGTGTCAAATAATCGAGTAGACAGGTACTCTGCTATCAAAAAAAAATGCTGCGTAGAAAGACCTGTTCCCACTCAAGTAATTTTGTCAAAGAATCTTCTGCCAGGTAAATCTCAATTGAGCATAGCCACAAAAGTAGCTATTCAAATGAATTGCAAAATAGGAGGAATACCATGGTTAATTAAAATTCCATCAAAAGGGATAATGGTTGTTGGTTTTGATGTTTGTCATGACACAAATTCAAAGGAAAAGGATTTTGGAGCAATGGTTGCATCAATAGATAGTCAATGTGGCAGATATTTCAGTGCTGTTAGTAGTCATAGAAATGGTGAGGAATTATCAAATGATTTATCAGTAAACTTATGCAAAGCATTAAATCAATTTAAGATTTACAATTATACATTGCCATCCAAAATAATAATATACAGAGATGGTGTTGGAGAAGGTCAAATACCTTATGTTGTTAAATGCGAAGTAGAACAGATAAAGTTAAAACTATCTACAATATATTCAGATCCAGATGATATAAAAATGGCGCCCAACGTTTAATTATATCCGGAAATACTTCTAATTTAAAATATATTATTAATGTAATTTTTCGTGTTTAAATTTCGTTTCGTTACTGTGAGGAACCCTAGAGTGGATGAATGAGTGATATAAAAATTTATTTGTGTAAATCTGCCCACAAAAATTAAGAATAAAATTAATATTACTTTTCTAGTATCTAATACCATTATATACTTATAAAAATAATTTCAAATACATTATACCTATAAGATTACAGTGTCACACCAATAGAAATAATTATTATATATATTATATATAATAATATATATATATTTTTTCGGAATGAATCGGGTTCCTCACCGCGGTTGATTTGTACATGTATATATAAATTACGGTATTTTATGTTAGAATAGTGTGACGGGAAGATCGGGCCCGTATAAAATAATATTACTTCCAAAATAATTGTCGGGAATAAATTTATAAAAATAAATTATAATAAATACGTTAATGAAAGTTTATATATATTCTTGTTATAATTATTTTTAACAATATTGAGTCTCCTCACCCCCCCCCTTTTTCCTAACAAGTGTCGTTCCCGCAACAACGGCACCAAGAACCCGTGACCAGAGTTGGCGATGGCAGTGAGGAGGATAATATAGATATATATATACATATTACTGATTTCGAAGATTGAGAAAATCATATCAGGTAGAAGTATGTTCCACGTGGTGTAATGCGCGGGATACTACATCACAAAATGGCTATAGGTTATTTATCATTTCTTATTTATCATTTCTTATATAGGGCATATAGGCGGGATACTACATCACAATATATATATATATATATATTATATACAATTATTTTGAAACAACTAAAAACACAAGCTACAGAAAAGTTAAAAGTTTTATAAATTTGCCCATATAGATTGTCTAGAATACTACTGCGCATACACCATATAGTATAGCATATATATAGTATATAGTATATATACTAGGCCGCTAGCTATAGGCCGTGAAATTGGTCATTTTAGCGAATTTTCGGTCCAGGGGGAAGTCTGAACCCGAGCAGAGTGAGAATGCTATAGTTCCCGAGGGCAAAAAAGTCTCATTTGCCATGATTGATCCATTTCGCGCCCACGGTTGTTCATCTTTTTTTTGTGCCCGAGAGGCCGCGAAATGACTATTTTGCGCCCTAGGATAAAAAATAATTTTTGGCAAGTGGCGACCAACTCAGCTATGAATGACCATATGATTTAATTATATGATGTGAAAAACCATCTGGTCTTTTTCAATAGGACTTTTTGCTACCTAATTTTAAGTTAAAAAAGTAAAAGTATTTTTTTTAATCATGTAAAAAAATTTTATTTACCTAAATTAGCTTAATGGTGCGGAAAATTGTCAAACACAAATGCTGCTAAACGGTATCGAACACTTTTGAAATGTACAATTAATTCGAAATCTATACTCTTCTTAGTGATAGTCAGCATTACCATTTTCACTAGGGACAATAATTAATAAACTTCACCAAGTAAATAAAAGTACATAATAAAAGACTAATCGCAGCGTACAGTTAGTAAAACAAAAAATATAGAAAAAAAAGAAAACATTTTTATGCTACAATGAGATTTGATCCCATGGCCTTTTGCGCCCGAGCCGACTACCTTACCAATAACCTACAGAATATTTTTAGCACTATTGCTTACTCTCATCCTTTTAAGCTGTAAGTATAAGCTATAAATAGAATGTATATATATTTTTTGCTACGTATTATATGTTTGCTATATTTTAAATATAAAAAAAAGTAATTTAAAACGTTACAAAATTATTTACTTCCAGAATAGCAAAAATTTTCTGAATTATTTCTGGCTAACAAAATAAAAATATATGTACAATAAATTTGAATTTTTGAATATACTGATTTTGGTAAAGACAATGAAAATTTAATAACAACTATCAACATTAAGAAGTGAAAAAAATGCTTTTACAAAAAGTCTTAATCAATTGGGAAGCAGATATCATATTTTACAGGATAAAAAGGTTGGTGAAAACGTTTAACCCATTAAGTCCCAATACGAAGAAATGTCATGCTTAAGTTTGAGTTTGAATAATAAACTTATGTTAACAAGTAATATTTACTTAATCAATAAAATACTTAATTAAAATACTTTGTTTTAATAAAGCAAAAATTAAGTTATTTATATGTATTTATTTATATATGTATGTATGTGATTGTGTTCGAGATATCATAAAATACTGTTATGCAGGATTAGGGAATAATTAATTAAATAATAATAAAAACTTATTAAATAAATAAATAAGATAAATTGCGACTTTCCGTACACTTAAGTACGTGCTTTCTACTCGTTGTATCAAAAAGTATAATGCGATACAAGTACAGGAAAGTAGATTTTCGTACGAGATGTTTATATCCCTTACAAAAAAATTGGAACGTAAATTTCGTTTCAACTAGTACATAACCGCTCAAATTACAAAAATACCGTAAATTTTGGCAAGGGTTAATTTCTCATAAGTTAATGAATTGTTTTTAAGTAGTGCATACTTATTTAAATTTGGCAAAAGATTCTGGTTAATTCTTAGTGTAGCTTGTGGAAGTTAATTAATTTATTTGGCTGTAATTATAAAAATAACAAATTAAAAAATGCTAATTAAATATAAATTACATAAATATTATTCTTATAATATTATTTATATAATAGTACGATAATTACCTAGTTTCAACTTTTTACAGTTTGAACAATCTTTTTCCTCATCTTCGTTTTCGTACATAGCTTCCGACTCATTCGCACTTTCATTATTTCCAGTATCTGTATGCTGTGACGTATTAAACTCTTCTTCATCTTCTTCAACTTCTAAAATTGTTTTCTCTAGTTTTTCCCATTCTTCGGTGTCTGGTATTTTTTTATGTAATTTTTTCTTCGAGTTTTTAGGTTCAATATCTTTGTTAACATTATTACTTATTTTATCCTCATCTGTACAAATTATCTTTCGTATTTTTTTATTTTTATTACTGATTTCTGAATTTACTTCTTTATCTACATCGTTCATACTCTGTTTTTCCCGTGATCGCTTCAATATTTGAATATTGTCATCTAGATTTCCATCGTCTTTTTCATTATCTACATTTACATTTGGTCCCTCATAGATCCCCTTCTTAGGTTTTACTTTGTTTCTTCCCATAATTTTTTCAGGTTTTTGTTGAACATATCCTAATCCTAATTTTGCAAAATGCTTTGAATTAACGCGTATTAAGAACGAAAATTAAAAAAATATAAGTTAAGTTAGTAAATATATAAAATTTTAA
>JANSJX010000406.1:0-28937 GCA_026168455.1 Theocolax elegans
TAGAGTTATTTACGTCGCGTCATGCTTAAAATGTTTCTTACTTTAATATATAATATATGATATATGGTTTCAATCCACTAGAATTTCGTTAGAATGTCGAAGTACGCCTTAAATATAATAAATTATATAAAGTACTAATCCTATTTAGTTATAATATATACATATATACATAATACAACTGAGCGCTCTTTTATAATAACTGGATTAGAGAGAGGATAGACTGGAGATTACTCTTTCAAATATTGCTGTAAATTTGCTTTATTATAAGTGCCAATTTTTTCTCTTGTATCGATGTTGATCAAAACAAATGCATTTTCGTTTACTATATGCGATATTTCGTATGGACCTTCATATAAATGAAAAAATTTTTGCGTAGTTTTATCCAATGCATTAGAGAGATGCCGAACACGCAACAATACCAATTCTCCAACATTAAATTTTATTTTGGATATTTTATTTTGTTGTTTTTTACGACTTTGAAAACTTTTTAATATATTTTCACGAGCTAAAGTAATTATATATTCATGTACATGTTTCTGTTCTTTTGGATACTTAATGAAATTTTTTACGTCATCAGTTACTGGCGTTCCGAAATGTACTTCTCGAGGAGCGTATCCCGTGCTGTGATGCGTAGTAATGTTAAATACAAATTCGATTTGAGGAACAAAATCTATCCACTTTGTATGTTTTCAGCACAATAAGTTCTAAACATCCGTCCTAGCTCGCGCATTACACGTTCTGTCGGATTACTTTGGGGGTGCCTGATTGAACTGTAAACGACTTTAATATTTTCGCTTTCTAGACGCAGTTTCCACGCATGTGCGGTAAATTGAGTGCCATTATCACTGAGAATGCGTTCAGGCTTCCCACATCGCGGAATATAATCATCAAAGACTCGTTTCAATGTTGCACGCGTTGTTGCACTTTTTAGTGGATATAAACACACATATTTCGAAAAAGCGTCCATCATTACGAAAATATATTGCATTCCGCCGCGTGCTCGAGGTAGGGGGCCGAAATAATCTACGGTTACCAAATTACCGGGTGCATCCGATGCAACCAGGTTGTACTCGCCCTCCATAGCGATATTAAGATATTTGATATCAGTTGAATAGAATTTATCGATCTTCCCAAGTCAGAGGTGAAGGTAAAAAAGAAATTTTAATACATTTTTCTTTTTTCGTAACGTTTCGGTAGACAATGCTACCCTCTTCAGACTGTATAAAATTTATTAATTTCGATTAGTACATCTCAGAATATATATAATGTAAAAAGGGAACGTAAATGAAAAAATTAAAAAATATACCTTCTAATATCAATATCGTACAATGTTTACAATATTATTTCGCCGCAAGTCGATTTAAATTTTCGCTTCTTTTTCCTCATTCTAAACACGAGGAAACGTCAAACAGATGTATACACGACGAAAATTTCTGCTGTATATGAAACAATACTAGATTCGCGCTTTCTTATATAGGTATAATTAGTAAGTTTGTGTTTATATTTTTTCTATTTATGACGCATGATCAAGGTTGTGTACAATACGTTTGTAAAACTCAATTAAATTAAATAAACAGTATTCGCAAATTATATATAGAATGAAAAGCCTTTAAATTTAAATTTATCTGAAATCAAACGTATTGTACACAACCTTGATCATGCGTCATAAATAGAAAAAATATAAACACAAACTTACTAATTATACCTATATAAGAAAGCGCGAATCTAGTATTGTTTCATATACAGCAGAAATTTTCGTCGTGTATACATCTGTTTGACGTTTCCTCGTGTTTAGAATGAGGAAAAAGAAGCGAAAATTTAAATCGACTTGCGGCGAAATAATATTGTAAACATTGTACGATATTGATATTAGAAGGTATATTTTTAATTTTTTCATTTACGTTCCCTTTTTACATTATATATATTCTGAGATGTACTAATCGAAATTAATAAATTTTATACAGTCTGAAGAGGGTAGCATTGTCTACCGAAACGTTACGAAAAAAGAAAAATGTATTAAAATTTCTTTTTTACCTTCACCTCTGACTTGGGAAGATCGATAAATTCTATTCAACTGATATTAAAAAATACCAAGTGATAAAATCAAAATTTCAACATTAAGATATTTGACTCTTTGGCAAATATTACATCTCGCTATATAACGTTTGATTTCGTTTTTCATCCCTCGCCAGTAAAAAAATATTTTGATGTAACTATAAGTTTTGAAGACCCCAGGGTGTCCTAGTTTTTCGCGATTATTTTCAATAATTATTTTTGTTACTGCCGAAGGTACCACTATACGCCATACGTCGCTATCGCGTTCACGGTGGAATAAAAGGTTTTCATGTATTTGAAATAAATCACTATTTCCGTTACTTTTAATTTTTTCTATTTCTGTTGCAATATTGTGATCAGCTGATTGCAAAATAACAAAATTATCGAAAATTTCTTTTAATTTCGAGTCCGTATTACTTTTTATGTAATATACTAGAATATTTTCTTTTATAGAAAATTCAGGTAGAGACAAACATTTATTCAAAAAACATATTTTCAACAAAGTATTTGTTTGTTCCTGAAATTTCGAGTCAGGGTTTCGACTGAAAAAATCAGCAATAACGTTATCTATACCTCGACAATAATGAATGTCGTACATATATTGCTGTAGTAACAAAGACCAACGTGCTAGATGTGAGCTTTGAAACATTGTCGAGCTTAGAAACGTTAATGCTTCGTTGTCCGTGTAAATATCAAAGCGATTACCAATTAAATATACTCTAAATTTACTTATAGCATATACAATTGCCAAGAGTTCTTTTTCAGTCACGGTATATCTTACTTCCTGAGGAGTAAGACAACGACTCACTACGGCGATTAGACAGTTATTTCCGTTTTTGTCATTTTGGAACAGTATCCCACTTATGCCAGCATCACTCGCATCTGTTTGAACTTTGAATTTAGTATTCGGAATAATGTGATGAAGAGAAATACATTTTAAAAAATTTTTCTTTAAATTCTCGAATGCGATAGAATGTTTTTCAGTCCACACCCATAGTGTATTCTTTTTTAATAACTCACGAAGCGGATCTATAAAATTACTATGTTTTAAACTAAACTGTCTATAATAATTGCAAACACCGAAAAATTGTTGCAATTGTTTGCAATTTTTTGGTTCTTCGAAATCTAATATTTTACGCAATTTATCAGGGTTGGGTGATATACCGCTTGAATTTAAAATAAATCCCAAAAATTCTATATTTTCTTGAAAAAACTCGCATTTTTCAAACCTTAGTGAAAATTTGTATAAAGATATTTGTTCTAAAAGTTCTATATGTTTATCATAGTTTTCGGTACCTATAATAGTATCATCAATATATGTAGCAATGTTATTGTCATCTTTAATTGCTAATCTCAATGCTCGCATTAATGCGTTTCCCGCAGTTTTTAACCCAAACGGACATCTACAAAATTGGTACATTTTTGATCCAAAAAGAAATGCAGTGTATGGTCGCGAATTTTTTTCAAGAGGTACCTGCCAATAGCTATTGGTTAAATCAAGTTTTGTAAAAATAGACGAGCCAAAAAATTTTTGCATTAATTCGTTTATGAGTGGAGGAGCTTCGTGGTCATCCTCAATTACTGAATTTAAATGTCTAGCATCCAAACATATGCGAATTTTTCCATTAGGTTTACTAACAATTCTTAACGGATTGCAATATGGACTAATAGACCTTTCTATAATACCTAATTCAATCATACTTTCTATTTCTTTTGCGACTGCCTCACGCAATGCCATCGGTACTGGGTAAGATTTTTTAATAATTGGATTTATTTTTGTTAATTTTATTACATGTTCATAACCTACAATACCTCCTATATTTAGTGAAAAAATGTTTTTATATTTTTCTAACAAATCTATAAATTGTTGTTTTTGTTCATGATTAAGTGCTGCTAGTTTAAACGCGGTTGATCGAAATTCATCGGACAAAGTCACGCTTTGATGATTACTTTTTCCATTATTATTTGAATACATGTTATCATTATTTATTTCTATATTATTTAATACAACATCGTTTTCTTTTCCGTTCATTATTAGATATTCAATTCCTTTTAATATATCACTAGCTAAAATCCTCACTCGCTCACGCTCGCTCGCTGAAAAATCATTATCTAATAGATAATATTAAATTAAACTAAAAAATATTTTATTATTTAACTACATTCAATTATTATTTATTAAATTGTACCCATATAGATTTATTATCATATGTATAATAATTAATGAATTTATTATTATTATACGATGAATTAAAATGATAATATTAAAAAAATAGAAATTATCTATAAAAATAATAATTTTTGTATGAAATAGAGTTTAATTATTATTGCAATAGCACTTTTCATAAAGGAATTATTATTGATTTTTTATTGTCATGTGATATGTATACATCCTTTGCAAATAATTATTTTATTTATTTGGCAGTACTTATTAATTTGTGTGTTATTGGTAATTTGGTAATAGCACTTTTTATACACTGAGTAAAATATTATAAACTATATTACAAAAAATCTATATAAAATAATCTATATTAAAAATTACTATATTGTATAGGAAAAGTGTGACATCTCAGCAATATAATAATTTTTGCTATGTTATATAGTAAAATTTAGATATACTATCTTTTAATATCCAATATCGTAATTTTTGATATTCAATATAGTAATTTTTATTATATAAGTCAGCAAATTTTATTATTCAATCTGGTATTTTTTAAATGCGAATGTAAGGAAGTAAAAATGAATTATATTTTGTTTTTAATTAATTCGAAATAGAATGTATATATTGGGGGAATTCCATTTGTCAATTGAGTACTACAGAAGCATTTAATATTTGGAGATTTAATTATATACTATTCTTACGCAGTTGATCGCAATTTTTATTCACTCGCATATATTTATTCATTACACTTATTAGTCACTAACTTAAATATTGTTTCAATCGCTATCATTGAAATACGCTGAACGGAAGATACATTTTCGCATAATAACTAAATATCTTGTTGTTTTTTATATACTAGTTGACACATATTTGAGCATTTGCGAGAAGAACTGGAAAAATAGAAAATTTTATACACGCCACCTATTGGACGAATGGAGTAATTAGAATATAGCGTTAAATTTTTAATAGCCTTAAATTAAAAAGTCGTCTCAAAACAATTGAGGAGCTGGATGCAAGAACACGCCGAGCGCGGCGAATGGATAGAGGAGGCGGAGAGAAATTAAGAAATTGACGTCACCGTGACCAAATTTTTTAATTTGACGAAATTAATTTAAAAAAATACTGTCGTATGCAGAATTAAATGACGCAACTTTTTTCTATTTAATGTTTTTCTGTACGATGTGCAGATCAGATGAAAAAAATTAAGAACTGGAAATTTAGAAAACGGATTTTTAATCCATTTTTCAAAATTGAATCGCTGTAACTTTGACAAATCTTAATGAAATTCTCTGATTTTTCGTTGTTTATATTGATTAGTGTGCGCGAAATTTTTTATCCAAATAAGCTGAAATTATTAAAAAATTATCTTCAAATATTAAGTATCTGTACGAATAATCAGGGAATTTCATTAAGATTTGTCAAAGTTACAGCGATTCAATTTTGAAAAATGGATTAAAAATCCGTTTTCTAAATTTCCAGTTCTTAATTTTTTTCATCTGATCTGCACATCGTACAGAAAAACATTAAATAGAAAAAAGTTGCGTCATTTAATTCTGCATACGACAGTATTTTTTTAAATTAAATTCGTCAAATTAAAAAATTTGGTCACGGTGACGTCAATTTCTTAATTTCTCTCCGCCTCCCTTATCCATTCGCCGCGCTCGGCGTGTTCTTGCATCCAGCTCCTCAATTGAATACTGAAAAAGAAATGAACGTATACGCGTATATAAAATATTTCTACAAAACATATTATACAAATTTTAATATATGTAGTATATATATTTCACTATACATATATGATGTAAGAACTTTTGTTATTTTGATATTAAAATTTGCTATTTACGTAAGATTAATTATAACGTTACATATTAAATATTGTAAAACTTTATTTTATAAATTTTATAAAATAACAAAATATAGTATAAAAATTTTAATAATTTTTGTCTATATATATAACTAATTTATATAAAAACTCAACCAAATAATTAAATATTGATCATACATATATAATTATAATCTATTTATATATTAGGTAGTTTATGTTATTATGTATTATGGTACTTAAAGTATTTATGGTATTTATGTTATTTATATTATTTTATTACTATTTATTATTATTTTTATTATTATCTACTGGAACGCACATTACGAAATTAAAAAAAATCATTTCTTTCTGAAGATGATTTCCAGGTCCCTAATGTTACCTCCAGATCATCGCGGCATCATCTACTGTAACGCACATTACGAAATTAAAAAAAGAATTAATTTCTTCCTGTAGATGATGTCCAGGTCCCTTATGTTACCTCCAGATCATCGCAACATCATCTATTGGAACGCACATTACGAAATTTAAAAAAAAATTAATTTCTTCCTGTAGATGATATTCAGGTCTCTTATGATGCCTCTAGATCATCGCGACATCATCTACTGGAACAAACATTACGAAATTAAAAAAAAAATATTCCCTTCCTGTTGATGATATCCAGTCCTTCATGTTACCTTTAGTTATAACTGATCGATATAAGCAAATAAATAATCGAGATAAATAATCGAGGTTTTTTTATAAAAAAGTTAAGCATTATTTCTAATTAATCCGTGTGGTTTCGCGATACTTTCATTAAAAAAAATTCATTTTTTCGAAAATTCAAGAGAGATAAGAAGAGTTAAAAAATAAAAAGTCTGCCTGTACGGACATACGAACGTACGCTCAGACTTAAACTTTTAAACCATTAAAAAATTACTTAAATACCTATAAAAAATTCAAACACTAAGTCAAATTATTCCTTTGGGTGCCGCGATCATATTGAATTAAAAAAAATTAATTTTTATAAACTATTTAAAATATATAACATAATTTATACTTAAATCGTCATTTAGACAGTATAAAATTTTAATATAATGTGGATGGATGTGGATGTGGATAATATCATTTAATATCTACTTAATGAACTGTATTTTTCTGAATTTCTGAGAATTGATCTACTACGTACATCCTACATTCTAGTAACGTTGTTAATATCTCTTAGTCTATTAACAAAATTATCATAAATTTATAATAATACTATATATATTGGAAGGTCCATTACGAAATTAAAAAAAATCATTTCTTTCTGGAGATGATTTCCAGGTCCCTAATGTTACCTCAAGGTTAACGGGGCAACATTTACTGAAAGGCCTATTACGGAATCAAAAAAAAATATTTTCTGCCTGTAGTGGATGTCCAGGTCCATAATGTTACCTACAGGTCATCGGGACATCATCTACTGGAAGGTTCATTATAAAAATAAAAAAAATTTTCTTCCTGTAGATGATGTCCAGGTCCCTAATGTTACCTCCAGGTTAACGGGATAACATCTACTGGAAAGCCTATTACGAAACCAAAAAAAAATTTTTCCTGAAGATGATATCCAGGTCACTAATGTTACCTCCAGGTTAACGAGGCAACATTTACTGAAAGGCCTATTACGGAATCAAAAAAAAATATTTTCTGCCTGTAGTGGATGTCCAGGTCCATAATGTTACCTACAGGTCATCGGGACATCATCTACTGGAAGGTTCATTATAAAAATAAAAAAAAATTTTCTTCCTGTAGATGATGTCCAGGTCCCTAATGTTACCTCCAGGTTAACGGGA
The DNA here is from genome assembly GCA_026168455.1 of Theocolax elegans. Taxonomy (NCBI): domain Eukaryota; kingdom Metazoa; phylum Arthropoda; class Insecta; order Hymenoptera; family Cerocephalidae; genus Theocolax; species Theocolax elegans. The sequence continues at coordinate 7,850 of JANSJX010000406.1, forward strand.
TAACATCTACTGGAAAGCCTATTACGAAACCAAAAAAAAAATTTTTCCTAGATAGTAGATGATGTTCAGGTCCCTTATGTTACCTCTAGATCATCGCGGCATCATCTACTGGAACGCACATTACGAAATTTAAAAAAAAATTTCTTCCTGTAGAAAATGTCCAGGTCCCTACTGTTACCTCCAGGTCGACGGGGCATAATCTACTGGCAGGCATATTACGAAATCAAAAAAAAAAAATTTTTCTTCCTGTAGGAGATATGTAGGTCAGTAATGTTACCTCCAGGTCAACAGGGCATCTTCTACTGAAAGACCTATTACGAAATAAAAAAAAAATTTTTCTTCCTGTAGATGACGTGCAGGTCACTAATTTTACCTCCAGGTCATCGGGGCAACATCTACTGGAAGGCATAATACGAAATTAAAAAACAAAATTTTTCTTCCAGTAGAAGATTTCTAGGTCCGTAATGTTACCTCCAGGTCATCAGGGCAACTCCTACTGTGAGACTTATTACGATATCAAAAAAAAAAAATTTTCTTCCTGTAGAAGATGTCCAGGTCTCTACTGTTACCTCCAGGTCGACGGGGCATCATCTACTGGAGCCCATATTACGAAATTAAAAAAAAATATTCCCTTCCTGCTGATGATGTCCAGTCCTTAATGTTAACTTCAGTTGTAACAGATCGAGATAAACAAATAAATAATCATTTTAAATAATCGAGGTTAAACCATTTAAAAAAGTAATTAAGCACCTATAAAAAAGTTAAACACTATTACTAATTAATCCGTGTGATTCCGCGATCACTTTCATTAAATAAAATTCATTTTTTCGAAAATCCAAGAGAGATATAAGAAGAGTAAAAAAATAAAAAGTCTGCCTGTACGGACGTACGGACGTACGTACGTACGCTCAGAATTAAACTTTAAAACCATTAAAAAATTAATTAAATACCTATAAAAAAGTCAAACACTATGTCTAATTATTCCTTTGGGTGCCGCGATCCTATTGAATAAAAAAAATTAATTTTTACAAACTATTTAAAAAAATATAACATAATTTATACTTAAATCGTCATTTTGACAGTATAAAATTTTAATATAATGTGGATATGTATGATCAATATTTAATTATTTGGTTGATTTTTTTTAAATATATATACTACATATATTAAAATTTGGATAAGATGTATTGTAGAAATATTTTATATACGCGTATACGTTCATTTCTTTTTCAGTATTCAATTGTTTTGAGACGACTTTTTAATTTAAGGCTATTCTAATTATTCCGTTCGTCCAATAGGTGGCGTGTTTAAAATTTGCTATTTTTCCAGTTCTTCTCGCAAATGCTCAAAAATGTGTATTATGCGAAAATGTATCTTCCGTTCAGCGTATTTCAATGATAGCGATTGATACAATATTTAAGTTAGTGACTAATAAGTGTAATGAATAAATATATGCGAGTGAATAAAAATTGCGATCAACTGCGTAAGAATAGTATATAATTAAATCTCCAAATATTAAATGCTTCTGTAGTACTTAATTGACAAATGGAATTCCCCCAATATATACTTTCTATTTCGAATTAATTAAAACAAAATATAATTCATTTTTACTTCCTTACATTCGCATTTAAAAAATATCAGATTGAATAATAAAATTTGCTGACTTATATAATAAAAATTACTATATTGAATATCAAAAATTACGATATTGGATATTAAAAGATAGTATATCTAAATTTTACTATATAACATAGCAAAAATTATTATATTGCTGAGATGTCACACTTTTCCTATACAATATAGTAATTTTTAATATAGATTATTTTATATAGATTTTTTGTAATATAGTTTATAATATTTTACTAAGTGTATAAAAAGTGCTATTACCAAATTACCAATAACACACAAATTAATAAGTACTGCTAAATAAATAAATAAATTAATTGCAAAGGATGTATACATATCACATGACAATAAAAATCAATAATAATTCCTTTATGAAAATTGCTATTGCAATAATAATTTAACTCTATTTCATACAAAAGTAATTATTTTTATATTTTTATAGATAATTTCTATTTTTTAATATTATCATTTTAATTTATCGTATAATAATAATAAACATTAATTATTATACATATGATAATAATTCTATATGGGTACATTTTAATAAATAATAATTGAATGTAGTTAAATAATAAAATATTTTTTAGGTTCATTTAATATTATCTATTATAAAATAATTTTTCATCGAGCGATCGTGAGCGAGGGAGGATTTTAGCTAGGTCATCCAGGTCATCGCAGCATCATCTACTTGATAGCTTATATAAAATTAAAAAAAAATTAATTTCTTCCTGTAGATGATGGCCAGGTCGGTAATGTTACCTCCAGGTCATCGGGGAAATATCAACTAAAAGACCTATTACGTAAAAAAAAAAAAAAATTTTTCTTCATGTAGAAGATGTCTAGGTCCCTACTGTTACCCATAGGTCGACGGGGCATCATCTACTGGAAGGCATATTACGAAACCAAAAAAAAAAAAATTTTTCTTCCTGTAAAAGATGTCCAGGTCGGTAATGTTACCTCCAGGTCATTGGGGCAACATTTAGAGAAAGACTTATTACGGAATAAAAAAAAAATTTTCTTCCTGTAGAAGATGGCCAGGTCGGTAATGTTACCTCCAGGTCATCGGGGAAATATCAACTGAAAGACCTATTACGTAAAAAAAAAAAAAAAATTTTTCTTCATGTAGAAGATGTCTAGGTCCCTACTGTTACCCATAGGTCGACGGGGCATCATCTACTGGAAGGCATATTACGAAACCAAAAAAAAAAAATTATTCTTCCTGTAGAAGATGTCCAGGTCGGTAATGTTACCTCCAGGTTATCGGGGAAATATCTACAGAAAGACCTATTACGTAAAAAAAAAATTTTCTTCCTGTAGAAGATGTCTAGGTCCCTACTGTTACCTCCAGGTCGACGGGGCATCATCTACTGGATGGCATATTACGAAATAAAAAAAAAACTTTTTCTTCCTGTAGAAGATGTCCAGGTCGATAATGTTACCTCCAGGTCATCGGGGAAATATCTACTGAAAGACCTATTACGTAAAAAAAAAAAAATTTTTTCTTCCTGTAGAAGATGTCTAGGTCCCTACTGTTACTTCCAGGTCGACGGGGCATCATCTACTGGAAGGCATATTACGAAATAAAAAAAAAACTTTTTCTTCCTGTAGAAGATGTCCAGGTCGGTAATGTTACCTCCAGGTCATCGGGGCAACATTTAGAGAAAGACTTATTACGAAATAAGAAAAAAATTTTTCTTCCTGTAGAAGATGTCCAGGTCGGTAATGTTACCTCCAGGTCATCGGGGAAATATCAACTGAAAGACCTATTACGTAAAAAAAAAAAAAAAATTTTTTCTTCCTGTAGAAGATGTCTAGGTCCCTACTGTTACCTCCAGGTCGACGGGGCATCATCTACTGGAACCCATATTTCGAAATTAAAAAAAAAATATTCCCTTATATTTTAAATATTCCCATATATTTGTTGATGATGTCCAGTCCTATCTTCAGTTATAACTAATCGACTATAAAAAATTAAAAAAAGTAAATAAAAAAGTAATTAAACACCCATAAAAAAGTTAAACACTATTTCTAATTAATCCGTGTGGTTCCGCGATCACTTTCATTAAAAAAAAATTCATTTTTTCGAAAATCCAAGAGAGTTATAAGAAGAGTTAAAAAATAAAAAGCCGCCTGTACGGATGTACGGACGTACGGACGTATGGACGTACGGACGTACGGACGTACGCTCAGACTTAAACTTTAAAACCAATAAAAAATTAATTAAATACCTATAAAAAAAGTCAAACACTATGTCTAATTATTCCTTTGGGTGCCGCGATCATATTGAATTTAAAAAAATAAATTTTACAAACTATTTAAAAAAATATAACATAATTTATACTTAAATCGTCATTTTGACAGTATAAAATTTTAATATAATGTGGATTCTGGTAATCCATTTTATTTATGTTATTTATTTCTATTTTTTCATTTTGCACATACTGTTTTTTACACTGCATTGTATCTATATTTTTATTTTCGTTTTTATTTAAATTATCATGTACTACTATTTTTTCCCGTATTTCAATAATTTTATCTTCGTTTATTTTTTGTATAATTGATATATTTAAATCAATCTCTTTTTTATTAATTACATGTATATATGTTATATCTCCATTTTTTGTACACATAACTCGATCCGACGTACCCCGATCAAACAGCACCGAATCAAGACTTAGAAGTTTTGAAGCAATTAATATTTTACAACTTGAATAATCTAAAATTATTTTATGAGTCCAATTAAAATCATTACCTACAATTATGTCTGTGGTTAGAAAAGGAATAACCAGGAATGCATGGGCATTTTTATAATTTTCTATTTCGAAATTTAAATATATTTGTTTTTTAACTACTGTCGATTTTTTGCCAATTGCTGTCGAAATTAATAAATTTGTAACGGGTAATTCATTAATTTTACATTTCTCCTGTTTTAATAAATTATAAAAATTTTCCGAAATACAGGTAACCTGACTACCTGAGTCAACTAAAGCCCAGACAGATTTGTTGTTTATCTTAAACTTTATATGGGGATTACATGGTATCACGTTAACTAGACTATTTTGATCCTTTCTATTATCGACGTCATAATTTAAATCGCTTATAAAATCGAACTGCTCACGACGCGTCAACGGATCATAATTTAACGCGTCAATTGTCCGTTTAAAGGTTGTAAATCAGAGCTACTTGCTGTATTTGTTTGTCTAGTAATACTTTGATTATATTGTGTATTATTAGGCGGAGGAAATCTCGTGTCAGGTAAATTTATGGGTGTAAAATTTTGTTGTGCATTATTTACATTATCGTTTGATTGGTACCGTGTGTTTCGATTATAAGTTTCCCAGCGACTATTATTATAATTTGGCGATCTATAATGGTATCGTTTATTATTATCTTGCTCATTCGTCGAGTATCTTGATTTATATTGATTCTTATACGAATTTGTATTTATACTACGCACATTCGCAGTATTTTGATATTGAGAATTAAAATGTGTTCTCTTTGTTTTTTCTTTTTCGCGTTCTACATATGAAAAATCTAACTGTGCTAAAGCATTTGCTATTATTGTTGAATTATTCAAATCAACTGTTATTAATGAATTTTTTATATAATATGGAAATTGTTGCAAAATTTCATAATTCACTTCATAATCAGATAACTTAGGTGTAAAATAGCTTGCTTCTTTTAGTTGTTTATAATAAAACATTTGTAACGTACCGTCACTAGATTTATAACGTCTATCTCTCCATTGACTTTTCAATTTAGCTTGCACAGGCACGGAATAAAACTGCTCAAGAAATTGTTCACGAAATGCGTCGAAGCTTTTAAATTCGCGTTTATGTTTTACCCAAAATTTAGCTTGTCCTTCTAATGCATTTTCAACTATCAACAATTTATGTTCTTCCTTGATATTATTTAGTCGAAAAAATCGTTCTATATCATTTAAAAACTCTATTGGATTTTGATCAACATCACTACAAAATTTAGGCGGTTTTATATTCATTTGCGATACTTGTATACTATTTATTGTTGACGCAATATTTGAATTTGAAATCTCACCGTTATTCGCTGAATTAGCCTGTGGTAAACTATCGTTTTGTTGAACGGCATCATCATTCGTTGTGCCATTTGCGCTGTTTGTAGGTACTTGTTGAATTTGCCTTACAGATCGCAGTTCTTGTTGTATTGCGGCTAAAGAGGCTTGCAATTCTTCAATTTGTACACGTTGTCTGTCTATCGTCTCTCGCATCACTGTTTCGTTATCGTTCGCCATATTAGATTGAGGGTTGTTGGTATTATCCGGTGGTATGAGCATATCACTCGTCGTCGGTATTTTTTGTTTAAAAGAAAATTTGTAATCATTAAATCTTTGTACAGATTTTCGACCCGATTTTGTTATAAAAATACTTTTATTATCTCCTTCCATACACCATAAGCTCACAAAAATTATTTAACAAAAAGAAAAACAAAAGGTTCTTTAAAGAGAAAATTTATGTATTTTCTTACTTTATTGCCTGTTTTGTTGGGCGCCAGTATAACAATTTTGGTGTGCTTATGACTTCGGGAAGGACTTATTAACTATATTTAATTCTTATTCCATAATGTACAATATATTTAATTTAAGCTATTACAATGATACGCTATAATACATAAAGATATTATATTTAATTCGAAATATTAATTATTTGCGCAGTTTTGTTACTGTTAACATGTCTAAATATTTTGTGTTACCGTACTTTCGATAAAAGGGAGAATAGCGTTGGCTCGATCTGCTCGCAAAAAGACCGCTCAGCTAACCTTTTGGAGTGGAACGGATGAGAGAGAATCTGGCCAGGATTCCTTCTTTTCTGCCTTGTAGTACGTCACCGTCCTCTAGAAGTGGATCTTCCATTTCAGGAACTTCGGGTGACGTCACAACAAGTGGCTCTTGTGTATCTAGCTGGGAGCGACCCAGAGTTGTTCCGTGGCTGACGAAGTCCGCGAGCAGAGAGAGCGAAAAGCTCGCCTTGATTATCGCTCCCGTATCTTTCTCCCACCTTTCTCCTACTTTCTTATATATTCGCACCTTTGTATATACACTTATCTAAGGTATACGTATATTATTATGAATACGAACCGTTACAATATCATACTTAATTTTAAATTATAAACATTATTTCGATTAATTTTTCTTTATTTCTTATGGTGAGCTTTATAAACCATATTACAATTATTTCTTTCGTAGTTCAACTTCGTTTATTATTATTTTTCCTTACATCTATTACATTATTTCGAACCGTTTAACAGTATTGATATAGTTCACCTATAAAAATAGAAGCTAAAAGATATAAAGGGTTTAATTTTTACAATTTTTATTCTAGATATTCCGAAAAATTGTATAATTTTTATTAAATGTGTTTTCTGTATATAAAGAATTTATTCTTCCTTTGATTTTACTCCTAATTTTTAGTATTCGTCAATTCGTGTTAAAAATATATGTTCTTTGTATTTTTCTTGTTCTCGTATCCATTTTTTTTTACAAAAGTTACAATTTTCTTTCATAATATTTGAATGCTTACGTATTTTTTTTCTGAAATACAAATTAAGAGTTATCCATTAGTATATATATTTTTTTGCTTAGTCTATTAATAATTGCAGCGTAATGAACTGTTATAGCGAGATGGAAAAAGGAAAAGAGAGAGAAAGAAAGGAGAAAGAAAAAAAAAAAAATTTTATTTTGATGCAATACAGACCCTCGCTTCAATGTAGACCTGCTTAGTAATCTTTCCTTAACGTAAGGTTAGTAGGAGCGAACAAATATTTAATTTCTTCGCTCTCCCTCCCCCCCTCTTGAAACGTAACGAAAACGTTGAATATAGCTATTCAAGGCTCTCGTTATGAGTTTTTTTTTCTTTTTTCGGCTATTATAAACAAAGAATCACTTTGACTTATTTATTACTCTCAAGTACCCTTCCTAGTTCTGTCAATAATAATCTTTTATACCCTAGTAAATTATTTTCCCTTAGTGCGATAAGGTTTCATTTAAATACGAGTGGCTCCTTGCATTTTTTCGTCAGTATATGTCAGGCAGTTGTCACGTCCAGACTTGCACCAATTACCATAAAAAATATTACAAGAAGGCAAATGGTTAATAAACCAATCGCGTTCCTTTCGCTCTTGTTTGACTAGGACTAGCCTTACGTCTCCGGGAGTAGCGAGCGAAGTTATTTTGAGAGTAGAGATGCAGGATATAATGTGGGATAAATAAAATAATATATGTTTTATTTCGTATTAATTATGCATTATTTATTTAAATATAATATGCTGTTTTTCTTTAAATGAACACGTGAAACTAAATTATTACAGCTTTTTAATGGGCAAAAACACATAAATTTACACTATTTTATTAACAATTGTATAAAATTATTTAAGTCGAGTAACGATTAATTTTGATTAAATAAACAAATGTACGGCGAACATATTAACACATTATAGAATAAAAAAATACACAAGGTTATTTTATTATAAACATTGAAATAGGAATCATTATAAGTAAATGCAGATAAAATAAAAAAATGGTTGTCGTTTAAAACATGAATTATAGTTAATAAATTGTAATTCAAACCGTGAATATTTCAATTCAAATACAATGTAACGAATAATTATTATAAATAAATTGTAATATGTAATAATAATTGTTTTAAAAGAAAAACGGTTGGTTCAGCAATCGAAATAACATAAAATATCAGGTTGCCTTTACGAATAATACAAGCGTATAGATAGCCGAAAAGAATATACCTTAAGTACCCAAATATATAGATATATATATGTATATATATATATATGTATATATATATATATATATATGTGTGTATATTCGGTGAGGAACGAAGGTCCGCCTTGAACGTGGGTAGCGGTGTCAGATTGCCGTATAATGTCCTGCTAGACCTGCGGGCGTCGACGTTGGATATGTATGCTGTTGGAGCTCGACGATTTCCAGATGTCGAAGTCGTAGTTCCTCGACTATGGCTTGTAGATGTCAATGATACGTCTCGATTCCTCTTGTGATTTTTAATACGTATTACTTAAAGTTCAAGTAGCAGAGCCACGCCCTCGGATAAAAATCAAAGAGTTGTTCAGCAGAGCTTCGCCTTGCGAAAGCTTTGGATGAAAATTTAGGAGTGCCTGTGTCTGTTCTGGGTCCTCTTTATATACCCTAAAATCTATGCATCTCTCCTTGTCTTACTCTTCTTCCTTGTCTTACACTTTGCCTTATATGGAGATGTGTAAGTAGTTCTCGATTTTTCTGTGCTGGCACCCGATTGGACCGTTAGATGTGCGTAATTAAAAATTATCGAATCCCGTGCATTTTCTGTATCGCTTCGTAGTTAATTCGGAGAATTTGCTGTCCCCTCTTTTATTACTGCGACATTATCCAGAGAACGGCTTAATTTATTACTTCCTTCTAATGCTCGAATTTTCTAGTCCATGTTTCCCATCGCCGGTTCTTCTCCGAGCATTGATTTTATAGTGCAGTACAAAAAAAAACTCTTGCGCAACCCTTCATTTCGATCTCACTATCGGTGATCCCGCTTATATGCGTACAGGCTTCGAATAATATCTTCAACTCTACTTATCCGTCTCTTTTTCGTTTGAAACACTCGTAAATTAATCGGTCCCTTAGCTCTATAAATTATATTTTATATTACTGCATTTACTTAGAACTATTCTTTATCAACCTTATTTCGTTTTTCTCCCACGCCGTAATTTTATTCTAAACTACGCAGTACTTTTTACGAAAAATAATAATATAATTTTCGTCGGGACGCGACAACTCCCCCCCTTTTTAAAAACGACGCCCTCGTCGTTAAACAATATAATTATTATATTATTATTTCTCTTGACATAAGATATCATACTTAATTTTAAATTATAAACATTATTTCGATTAATTTTTCTTTATTTCTTATGGTGAATTTTATAAACCATATTACAATTATTTATTTCGTAGTTCAACTTCGTTTGTTATTATGTTACATACTTCGAGTACATTATTTCAAACAGTTTAACAGTATTGATATAATTCACCTATACAAATAGATGCGTAATAAAAAGAGTTTTATTATTACAATTTATTATAGATATTCCGAAAAATTGTATAATTATTATTAAATGTGTTTTCTATAGTTAACAAAAAAAAAATTTATTTATCTTTAGTTTGTACCCTTAATTTTTAGTATACATCAAGTCATGTTAAAAATATGTGTTACTAATATTTTTTTTCTCGTAGCCATATTTTTTTTACAAAATTTTCAATTTTCTTCTATAATATTTGTATGCTTACATATATATTTTCTAAAAAGTCAAAGAAAAGAGTTAGATATTAGTTTCCGTTTTTTTTTTACATTTATTCAATTAATAAATCTGCTATTACGAATTGTTGAAGAGAGAAAAATAAATTTTCTTGTTCTTATACAATATAGGTTCTCCCTTCAATGTGAACAATGTTAGTATGTCTTATCTTAATAATATGTATATATTTTATTTTATTTTATGAAAGGATTAGGAGTGAAGAAAAATTAATTTTCTTCGCTCCCCCTCCCTCCCTCTGAAATGTAACGAAAACGTTGAATATATCTATTCAAGGCTTTCGTTATGAGTTTTCCTCTCGGCTATTATAAACAAGGAATCACTTTGACTTATTTATTACTCTCGAGTACCCCTCCTAGTTCTGTCAATACTAAACGTTTTCGTTGGTCGCTTGAATTTTTTTTTTTTTTTTTTTCAAGTAATCTTTTATACCCTAGTAAATTATTTTCCCTTAGTGCGATAAGGTTTCATTTAAATACGGGTGGTTCCTTGCGTTTTTTCGTCAGTATTCGTCAGGCAGTGACTATCTTCGTTTCTCCAAGGTCTCTCCTCTCTATTTTTACTAAGTAAGTGTTTTTATTATTATTATTTTTATTATCATCTCGTTTTGTTGCCTATTATTATTATCTCTTTTTTTTTTACTAGTTCTAACAAGGAAAAATAGCGTACCCCTTATATAAGAGAATATTTATTTTGTTTTACGCATATTATTTTTTCTTTCAAATAAAAATTTGCTTTTGTCGTTAAGGTTCTGTTATATATTTTTTTGTGTGTGTTTTATTTTTATTTCTCTAATGTATTATTTTTTTTCCAGGATGAATTTTGAAAAGGCACGTCTATTGATGCAGTGGGCTATACGCCAACGAAACGATCGGGAATTTAGTCCCGATTTATTTGAAGCTCGGAGCTGGTTTTTAGCCGCTGCTCAGAAGTTAAATGTCTTATGTATAAACGAAGGGGTCCCACTGGATGTGGACACCCTGCTGCTGTTACTCAATTTATCTCTACGAGAACTTGCGGCCATATCAGAATTACCTGCGAGCTCCGATGCTTCAAATTCGTCATTCTCGTCCGAGGAGGAAATGGATGAGGAGGAGTTGGAGGCGATGGAGGTGGAGGAGGAGGAGGAGGAGGAGGAGGAGGAGGAGGAGGTGGAGGTGGTGGCACTGGAGGAAGATCCGTCGCCGAGGTCGCCCTCGCCAGAGCAGGTGTCTGACGTTCCGGCCTCATTTTACTGGCCATCCGACCGGGGAGGATCTCCCTGCTATTCTCCAGTGCCGCGAATGATAGAAATTATAGATATATCATCCGAGGATGAATTGTAATCGGATTTGTGCTGTTTGTATTGTCAAAAAAAAAAAATTTTTATAGGGAATAAACTCGTTTGTATAGTTCTTAATAGAGTGTTTTATTTTTCCCCTTTTTCATTCCCTTCCTCATTCACCTGGAGAGAGAGAGAGAGAGAGTGTGTGTGAAAGAGAGAGAGAGAGAGAGAGAGAGAGAGTGTGAGAGAGAGAGTGTGAGAGAGAGAGCGAGAGAGGGAGAGAGAGAGAGAGATTGATTGATTGATTGATTGTTCTTTATTTGGCTTTATGGGGTAAATACCCCGTAAGCACTAACAGCATGAAGTACAAAATTATACAGAAAATAAAAAATTAAAATAAAATAACAATATTTGTAACATATAAAAAGCGTTAACAATATATAGCGGTAATTACAAAAGCAATGACTAAATTTGAAACAATAAAGAAGTGTAAAATATTTTAAAAGCATATGTACAATTCATTAAAGAATAAATAAAAACTTAAAACTACACAACAATAAATAAATAAATTAACGTAGCCGCTGCATCGCTTATGCGCAAGCATCGCTGAAATTTGGCAATTGTACTAGAGTTAGTTACAAAATAAAAACTTAAAATAAAAGAATATAAACTAAAAATAAAAGAATATAAATATAAATTACGCAGCATCCAGGTGAGGGATGGACCTCGGCAATAAGCCCTCAGACACTACCCGCAAGGACCAGGCTGTTTGGTCGAGCCCAGACAAATGGTTAAATAGAATGGTTTTGAATTCGTTGAAGCATGAAGGGTTAAAGTTGATGACAGGAAGCTGATTCAAATGCGGGTGGAGGTGATGATAAATGACCTATTTAAGGCTTCTGTGCGCGGAGGAAGATACATGAGCGATTTGGGAGGATGACGGGAGGAAGAGCGAGGATTTTGGGCGGGGGAATTAAGCAAGGTGAAATGATCAGCAAGATATGAGGGTGAATTGTGAGCAATAATATTAATGCTAGGGAGCCGATGAGATATGAACGCCTGGACTCAACCGACAGCCATTTTAGACCAAGTCTAAACGGGGTGACGTGCTCACGTCTCGCTATGTTACCCCATACAAATCTGACACAGGCATTCAACAATCTTTGAAGCTTGGTATTTTTAGTCTGATCTACATCATTATACACTGCGCACGCATAGTCTAGATGGGGAAAAATAAGCGTTTCAACAAGACTCTTGCGAAGCTTGATCGATAGTGATTTATTGTAAAAGCGGAGAGAATGCAGTACACCGTGAACGCGCCTAGAGATTGACATGACCTGCTTAGACCAATCGAGGGTAGGGGTGATCAGCAACCCCAGAGATTTAACCACATTCTCGTAATCCAGCAAGTCATTACCCAGCCTAACCCTCGGGGCAGTGTTCAGGTTGATACGCGAAATAAAAGCCTGACTGCCCAGGATCATTACCTTCGTCTTTTTAACATTCAGTGAGAGGCCATTTTCCAATGCCCAATTTGCGATCGCATTCGCATCGTGAGATACGCGTTGAACACCAGCGTTGAAGTCAGATGGAAAGAACGAATGGTAAACCTGGGCATCATCGGCAAACAACATATGATTGCAATACTTTAAAACCTTAGGTAAATCATTAATGAAAATGGAAATAAGATCGGACCCAGTACACTGCCCTGAGGCACACCAGCATTCACCTCCAGCCAATCAGAAAACGTGCCAACCTCATCCACGACGGCCTGCTTGCGACCTACAAGGTATCGGTAAAACCAGTTAAGTACCAAATCTGTACAGCCGATATCGCCCAGCTTACGGATGAGCTTATCGTGTGGGACTGTATCAAAGGCCTTGGAGAAATCAAATAGCACTAGGATCGTAATCATTCTGGAGTCAATTGCTCTTCTAACGTCATCTAACACCCCCAGAAGAGCTGATTGAGTACTATGGCCCTTTCGAAAGCCCGCTTGCCTGTCAATTAACAAATGATTAGATTCGAGGTACTCAACCAGCTGATCATGTACCAATCTCTCCAAAACCTTTGAGATCTCACAAAGCTTGGCAATAGGTCTTGTGTCCGAACACGACTCCAACCTGCTCGACTTCGCCAACGGAAACAGCACGACCCTCTTCCAGCAATCGGGGAACCATCCGGCAGAAAGCATACCATTAAAGAGTTCCGTTAATGGTAGGGTAATTTGTGGTTCTAACAGTTTTAACATATTGACAGATATGCCATCGATGCCCGACGCTTTGGAAGAAGCTCTAGAAATAGTCCGCTGAACTTTTTGGCTGATACTGGCAGAAAGCTGAATGAAGGAGACGTTGGAAAGTGACAAATATTAGAAATAATGGATGCGAATGAATGAATAGAGAGTGGTGGAGAATGATTTGAAATGGAAGCATAGTAATTGTTGAGTTGATGAATTGTAAAGTATTTTAATGGCGAAGGATTGGACTTCATGCCCAGACCCATATTTTTGAGTAGTTTCCAGGACTTAGTAGAGTCCTTTTCATTGTCTAGCTTTACTTGTAAATAGCGAAATTTACTAGAATTTATAGTGTTCTTAGCTCTATTCCTCAACTGCTTATATACATTGTAGTCAGAAAACATACCAGAATTACGAAATTGCTTAAAAGCATTATTCTTAGCCTTAATAATGGTTTTTATTTCTAGAGTAACCCATGGCTTGTGCTTTGTTTTAATTGTAACTAATTTGGATGGTGCTAAGATATTGAACGTTGATGAAATGGAACTACAGAGGGAGGATAACGATGATGAAAGAAGGTCGAAATGACTAGATGAATAAGATGGTAAAGGTGTGGGCTGGTCGGGCCAGGTAGATGAAGCTGAATCTGAAAATGCCGAAGATTGAAGTAATGAATTATGTGAATGATCCAGAAATGAAGTGAAGGTGGTGGCGAGTTGAAAGAGGTTGATCTTCTCCAAGTCCCTAACCCAGAACCTCTTGACTTGGTCCGGCGTCTTATTGATCATAAGGGAGATACTAATGGCATCATGCCCCGCCGCAAAGGGAGAATCAGATTTATTATAAACATAGTCAGGCACTGGTTCACGAACCAGGAAAAGATCCAACCAGGTATGGGATGATCCCGCCGACGTCACAGCGTGGTGCGTAGGTTCTGATGGAATAAGGAAAAGGCCTAGAGCCGACAAACTCCCCATCAGCATATTCGCTGCAGCATTAGATGATGACATATCAATGTTGAAATCGCCAGTAATAATAACATGTTTATAATTGGGGAGAATGTCAGCAAGAACATCAAAGAACTCCGTAGGGTAAGCAGCAGAAGGTCTACGATACACCACTGCCAACGCCAACGCCACCGTTTTGTTTAATACACGCAAAATAAGAAATTCGGGGGCGTTGGAGAAGACAGGATCAGAGTGAGCTATGATGCTCACAGTAAGCCCATTCCGAACATACGCCGCCACACCACCACCCTCCTTACCTACACGATCCAACCGATACAGAGCATAGCCTGGTAGTTGGAGAATTTCAGAGGAATCGCTTTCAGTAAGGAAGGTTTCTGTGATGGCTATGACATCGTGGGATTCAGGAAGAACAAGAGCTTCAATAGATGAAAAATGAGTTTTTAATCGATTAATATTAGTATGAAAAATGTTGAATGAGTTAGATGATTTAACGTTCCCGACCCGACCTGCTCTGTCTCATTTGGTATGAGGCGAGAGCGGAGGGAGTTTATTCAAATCAGCTTCCGAAGTTACACGCACGAGTGGACCATCCCTCACCTTACGTATAAATACACTTAAATTATTGACAATAGGCCTCGCGTAGCCTAACTCTTTACATTTAAAGGTTGCCGCTTGCCAAAGGTCGAATAAAGGCTTGGGCCATAATGGCCGAATGAATAGCATATGGTTGCCGCCATCCCCAAAGATCTTCGACGCCGACTGCCCCTTTAATAGATGTGCTCTATCCAGAATCAAGTCCCTTGACGAGGCCGACGATAGCCGAAAAAACCAACCACGGCTGCGCGGTTGAGCCGATGTTTCGCCCTCAGCAGCTGGTCTGGATCGCGGTAGCCAAGGTCTGGTCTCAACAACTTGCTTTAGCATTAACGGTAGCTTTATCGTGCCAAGTATCTTGTCGACGATGTCAATGTCGGAGAGGGACGACGATAATGGCAAGCCCGTAGCCAAAATCTCGCAGGTGTCTTTGGTCTCAGGAGAAATAACACAGGAAGGTGCATTCAAACAACAGCCGGAAGGTCTGTTCTCCTCCATGGCAACGATTCTCTGCTCTAGCTCGGTGTAACGATCAGTCAAGCCGTCTAAACGCACCCCCGTGGCCGACTCCACTCGATCAACGCGAGCATGTAGAGCCACAATATCCGCCCTAACTTCATCCAGCTTTCCCTCTACCCGATCGACCTTCTCGACCACTGACTTTATATCGCTCCGCAGACTGTCGACGTTTAGCTGGAGGCTTGCCTGCAAGTTGCGCGCGAAGCTCTCCATCCACGGTGGTGTACCCGCCATTGCGTCGGCTTCAGGCACGGTATCACGCGACGCTTGATTGGGCGGCAGAGGCGTGTCGCCACGAGGTTGCTTGGCAACCTGTGACGAAGATGGCGACGGAGGCGAGGCTACGCGTTTAGACACGGAGGAGGGCGGAGTGGGCGTGGCTGACGGCGCGGTGCGGCAGGTCGCGCTCGCTTGTCGCGGCAACCCAGGCGGTGGCGCCCTCGCTTCAATGGGAGCCGCAACTAGTGCTTTGGCTTTAGCCAACGCACAACAGCGGCGCTCTGTCGAGCCCGGCGCGACCTCGAAACAATGTGTGTGCGTAATATTATTACATAGTACACAAACCTCCGTGTAATCTTTATGCGTCAGTCGAGCACCACACACAAAGCAGCCGCGCGACGTTGCCATTAGAATAGTGAAGCGTCGATTCCGTTGACCTTGCGGTGTGCGAATTCTGCTCGTGTGCGTAAGTTGGTAATCCTGCTCGTAGACGTAACGCTGGACAGGCCGCCTTTTCGCAAACTCGCAGATAACCTCCAAATGCCTTGGATGAAAAGCGGTAAAACGTGGGAACAGCTGACAGCAAAAACACAAACTATTTATAAAAAATAGGTACTGCTGTCAGTGTACGTCCCAATGATTCCACTGGAAAAATGCTCGATGCAAACGTGTGAGTAATGTGAGCGTTATAGTGCGGAGCAAAAATCTAGGCTGTTTAGTACTCACCGGAAGAGAAAGAGAGAGAGTGTGAGAGAGAGAGAGAGAGAGAGAGAGAGCGTTACTATTCAAGTTGCTGTGTGCACATTAGGATGCGCGTGCGCCGAGCTGGTGGGGGAAGCAGGCCCAATATGGCCGCTTCTGAGCTACGCGCGGCGGATCGCTTCCACAGAACCGAGCGCTGCGATGCGAGAGAGCACGTCGATGCCAGAAAGGGCTTGTACTCAGCGTATGGGTTTTCCCCGACGCAAACAGTAGGCACGCGTCTGGAGAGAGAGGGGACGCCAGGAGGGGCGTCCGTTCCACTCTACGCATGATGCTCTCGAACTCGAGGAAAGCTACAACTTAAAGCAACGGGAGAGAGAGAAACAGAATCAAGTGTCAAATGCGCATAGCTAAGGCGTGTTTGACACGTACAAGCAACGGCGAATAGAAGATGCAGATCTACAGCGTTTTTTTTATTATTGATGGTGCCTAAACTAAAGGATAGGAATAATTCGCAGATCTACCGTGGATTATTTATATACAAAAATACTGAAATATTATTTTTAACATTGTTATGTTTGTTGTTATTTACAGTTTATAATTGTTTTATACCTTATTATTTTTTCTTATTTATTTTTACAATTACAATTAAACAATATTACTTAACACAATTTAATAAACAAAAATGTAAAAAATACTAAGATTAGAGTAGAGAAGAAGAATAGAGAAGAAGTTTGTATCATTCACAACGTTTTTTTTTGAGAAGTAGAGAGAGAGGGAGAGAGAGAGAGAGAGAGAGTGAGAGAGAGAGAGAGAGAGAGAGAGAGAGAGAGAGAGAGAGAGAGAGAGAGAGAGAGAGAGAGAGAGAGTATCGAAATGTCGACACTGCAACGCGTGGTCGGCCCCGCCGAACTTGTCAGGCTTGAGTCGGAGAGTGGCCCGAACACTTACGAGGCCAGCCGATGCTCCTACAGCTTAGCGCAGCAACTAGGCTCGAATTGCGGTGTGCAATCGAATCTTTACGGGGGATCCAAATTTCGTTCTCCACCGCGCTGCTCCATCGTCCTTTCTTTTTGTTTACATTTTTTTTTCTTTATTATATTTTTCTCTATTTCTTACCTATTTTATTTTACTTTTTTTTTTTATTTATTTTAGCTCTACCCCTTTTTTTATGGATACTTATTTACTTTGTTAGTATTTCTATATATTACTCTGTATTATTTTTTTTTTTCGTTATTTACCTTTATTAATATGTTTACCACAATAATTGTTTGTTTTTTTTTTTTATATCTACATATGGTTAGGGGAAAGAAATAAATATTCCTTATTGTTCTATAACAATGTTAATCTTTATTATTTTTCATTTTGTATACATATAGTTTTTTTGTTTGTATTTACTATAACTTGTTAGTATATATACTTGTATATAATAGGTGCTTGTTATTATTTTATACTCTTGTTTATACTTATTATAATATTTACTGCAATTGTATATTTTGCCCTTTTCATAAATTTATTGTTGTATAGATTTAATTTAGGCGAATTCTATCTCGGTGAAGCGACCTCTTCTTTTTGTTACTAAATATATGTTTAACCATTCCGTTATTTCTCTTTTACAAATCATGCATTCCTTGGTTCCCATATAACAAGTTAAACAGCTTAAAGCATGTTTACATGGGAGATATATTCCCTCTATTGGATTACGTTTGCAAATCTTGCATTTAAGATCTTTTGATAAATTGGCATGTTCCGAACCTTTATTATTTTGCTCAATTTTTCCATGTCATAGATTCCACAACAGTCTTCTGCTCGTTCTTTTTTTGTAATGTATTCACATTTTGGCGACCATTTACGATGTTCTTGCATAGGCTTGTCCGTTTTTTCCCATTTTCGTATTCCTACACCGCATATATAGCATTTTACTTTGTCGTTCTCTCCTGTATAATAAAATCCGGCTTCTGCTAGGTCCTCGGTTGAAATAAAAGCATGCGGCCAATATTTAAATGTATCTAATCGATTTTTCTTTATTGACAGATTTACTCCGCAATCAGTTTCATCGAAGTCCTGTTGGAGGTCCATAATTATTTCTTTTACTTTCTCTTCTGTATCATTATAGACTACCTCGTCTAGTTGAGTTTCTAAGGACGCTAATATCTCTAATATTTCTGGTAACTCTTCTTGTGTTATCATTGACACGGGGGTATTATTTTCTTCGTCCAGCATTGAGGGAAAAATATCACTGGTCGCGCTTTGTAATAATTCCATAACTTCTTGTTCATTCAGAAAGGATTCCCATTCCGGCCAGCTTACTTCCTTAACGTTTTGTGATTCTGCGATATCTTCTGATTTTTTGTCTTTATGTATTTCCATAGGTTCCGTTTGCGTCATTTTTGAACTTGAAGTTCCTATTTCCTCTGGTTTTTTCAATATCTGTTTCGTTTTTAACAACAAAAATGGGCGCTTCGTGTTGTATTGGTTCCAACGGAATAATTTGCTGGTTATCTCTCTGTAATTCGAATTCATTTTTTATAGTAACAATCTCGATTTCTCTTTCTTTGTTTCGTTCTATTATTGCCCTAATTCGAGTGGATATTTTATTATCATTTTTTTTATTTTTTGCTCCTCGATATTTTTTTTACAGTTATAACATTTTTGCCTTTCGGAATTTATATTTATGTCTCTAAATTTAATGTGTTGTATAATCGGCTTTCCTGCCTTTGTTTTCTATGCAATTTCCACATAAAGGAGTGTTCAAGTCTATGCTGTAAAACATCCTTTTAAGGTAATACATTTCGTGTATTTTCTATTGGTTTGTTTTTTATTAATTGTTGGATTTTTTAACTTTTTCCGCGAAATTAATTAATTTATCAAATTTCTGCTGCATTTGTTTATTAAAATCAGTATCGGAAATTTCTTTATACTGTAAATTCGAGTCCACGTCTCTATCCAACACGAGTAAGGAAGCTATCTGCGAGTTTACTTTACTTAATTTTTTTAATAAAGTTCTCTTTTCACTAATTAGTTTTGATAAAATCTTTTTCTTTCCGCCTCTTCTCGTTTCTTTGCAATCGTAACTATGTTGTACGGAATCTTCCATGTCCATTGAATCTAGTTTTAGATTTTTTTTTGTTTCTAGTATGCCAAACTCTCCTAATTTATTTATACCTGGGGGTCCTGTAAGAAGGTATGACTAATTAACAGAATTACTAGAGTCAAGGTAAGTTCAGTTGTAATTATTTATATAGGTTTACATTTTGAACGGTATGTAGGAAGGATAAGTGACCGTGTTGCTGGAGCTTTTACCGCAACGAGGAGGAAAGGTGCAACTAAGCACTCCTTAGGAAGGATAAGTGACCGTGTTGCTGGAGCATTTACCGCAACGAGGAGGAAAGGGTGCAATCAAGCACTCCTTAGGAAGGATAAGTGACAGTGTTGCTGGAGCATTTACCGCAACGAGGAGGAAAGGGTGCAATCAAGCACTCCTTAGGAAGGATAAGTGACAGTGTTGCTGGAGCATTTACCGCAACGAGGAGGAAAGGGTGCAATCCAGCACTCCTTAGGAAGGATAAGTGACGGTGTTGTTGGAGCATTTACCGCAACGAGGAGGAAAGGGTGCAATCAAGCACTCCTTAGGAAGGATAGGATATAGGTTTTAGGTTAAGTGATGTGTTAGACTCCAATGATTCTATTTTATTGTAAACCCTTTTTTTTATAGCAGTTAAATTTAAATTTGACTAAGCTCAACTGACATTGAAAATTTAAACCTTTTCCTTACTTTCCTTTGTACATTAACATCATTGTTATCTTAGGCGAGAAGAGTAAAGAGAAAAAGACCTTATTTTTTTGTGATTTGCCTTATTCGTTTCTAATTTAATAATCGCGTATTTATTTAATTTAAGTGAGTATATGCTTTTCCTTGTAATGATCTTTCTGTATAATAAAAATATTATTTCCTTGTAGTTGTGCATCTTGACCGGTAAAACAGGGTGAAATAAATTTCTCGGGGGTAAGACCTCGCACATTATTAGTATCAACGTACTTATATCGTTACTCACACCCACCAATTCACGACACTCATCTTCACCAATGTACAGCGTCGGATGACCCACAGGATAGCGTCCATACTTACATATACGGATACAACGAACAAACATCCACATACTTAATTTTTTCGTCTTCTTGAACGTCGTACAATTTGACGATTACCGGTTCGACCGCCGAAAAACGCGTCTCGGGTCAAGCGGCGAATGGAAATTTTTCATCCGCTCGCTGATGTAGTCAGCCATCATACGATTTTGACTGCATTGACGATCAAATTTACATTCCCACATTTCGATGAGCCGATAACCGGAGCTGCTAATTTTCTCTAAAATTCTCACTGTTCTCTCGTATCTCTCGTCCATGGTTTCACCATTCACGAGACGAATATCTCTGTTTAGCGTGAAACATCTGAGACAGCCATGCCAATAGCTTGACTACTGGTTTGCGTTGAATAGACTCATATTACGTGAACGATTCTCATCAATACCGACTTCTCCATATCGAGATAGACACACTATTTTCACCTTGTCACACGCAAAAGAGGAAGCAGAACCCCGAAACACTGATAAA
>JANSJX010000047.1:0-141783 GCA_026168455.1 Theocolax elegans
AAAACAGGTTAGAGATGTCGGACTCACAGAATGTTTATTTTTTATAAAGAAAAGAATTTGTTTTTAAAAGAATCCTGAAACCCAGACCTTCAGACATATTTTAACAAATTGTTCCAGATTCTTAAATTGATAATTTAATTACAATGTTCGAGTTGAAAGATTATGCCTTTGACTAAAAATTATTGACAAAAAATTGTTTATTCAATTATTATTAAAAAATTATTTTTTCTTAAAAAATCAGGTCGTCAGTCAATTTTTTTTAGAGTTTTAATTTTTAATTCAGATTTTCAATACTTTATTTGGGTCCGACATCCCATTAAAATCATACTTTTCCACGAAATATAAAATTTTTTAATTATTACACAACACATCCTATATTATGTTCTATTACAATAATTTTTTTAACCAATTCGACGGACTAGTTTTAGAGATACGAGCAACAAAAAATTTAATTAAAAAATATGTAATGCTCAATTACTTCGCTAATTACGAATAATTTTATCTAAAAAAGTATATTGATCGTTATTACCATAGTGATTGTTTAAATAGAAAACAAAGATATTTTTGTTTTCTCCAAAGTACACTTGCTCTTATTTAAAAGTGACAGCGACTTGTTAAAACTGATTACTCTGATACACTCCAATAGCCCGTATTCAGAAGTATAATACAACTAGTGTAGCTTTTAGCGCGCCACGCGTGCTGTTTTCTATTTTTGTTATATATTTAATTCTATTATATATTATTTTTCAAAAATAAATATTAAAGGAGAGGAGGATAAATTGGAGGTATATCTACGTATATTTGTATACATAGATATACTTTGAATGTTAACTAGGGGAGCCGAGCCCCCCTGCGCGCTTCCGCGCGCCAACCCCCCGCGCGCCTCGCGCGCAAGTTTCTGTTCTCAGGCTGCGCCTGAGAACCGAAACTTATAAGGCACGACCGAATATAGCTCGCGCTTCGCGCTCGCACCGTTGGTGGTTTTTGTTATTCTATAAAATAATAATAATAATAAAAATTAGAATTGTAATTATAGTATGCAGAAGTATTATTTTACATATACATATATGTTCTAATAATAAATTTAAAATGTATTTATAGTTGTTAAATTTTAGATATTATTCTAATATTCTGAATATTTATGTATTGAAGAAAAAAGTGTTGTTCCTCAAATATCTCAAAAATTAAAAAAAAAAAATATTTGGTAAGAAAGAAGTAATAGGAAACATATTTCTGAAAGAAGAGTTAACGTGATTTAAAAAAAATATCATATATACATAATTTTCATATGTTTATATAAAACCATATAGTTTTTTTTTACATTAATGTTTCTTCTAAAGAATATTTGGTAAAACAATGTTAATGGCACATATATTTTGGACAGTAAAGGTAAGTAAATGTGATAAAATATTGTGCAATTTAAATTAGTCTATATGAAACAGTATAATTAATTTATTTATTCGTTATAGAGCAACATTCATGTATATTGTTTAAATTTGTTAATTTTTTATTTACTGGTATAACTGTTTATGTTGATTATGTTCCTGAAATTGAAATTTAATTTAAGAAAAATAGTTAATATTATTTAATATTAAAGATAGGCTTAAATTTAGAAAAAATTCGTTATGTTTATTTAACGTTCAAGTCCAAATTTTTCAAGTTTAAAAACAAAGTTTTTTGTTTAATTATATTTAAAAATTTTAATTAAATTTTAATTTAAAACTAGCAACAGATACCTCGCTCGCTAACGCTCACTCGGTTGTATTTTGATCGTGCTTATTTTAGATGAGTATATGTAAAATAATTACACAGCCTTTTTTCTTTAAAGTTAAATGTGACATTTTTATGTTCATTTTTTAAATGAAAAACATTACATTTTTTAAATAATTAGTAAACCAATTGGGTTTATCAAGGCAGAAATTGCATTTTTATAGATACACCAAATTCGCTGTGTAAAGTTGAAGTTTATATGCATATAAATTAAAATTTTCTTGGATTAAAGCCTTTTTTGATAATATTTTAATATTTTACTTAATGAATGTGTTAAAAATCATCAAAAAAGAATATTTTTTATAATATATTTTATAAACATGACATTTCACATAATATTTTTAATAAATTACAAAAATATTTTTATAACCGTACTCTATCCTTAACACCAACAATGATAATTTGCGCATTGCGAAGAGGATTATGGTATAATTAATGTGGTGACTGAGATGTCGTTTTTGTAAAAAAAAATTGAGAAATGAACAAAATATGATAGTTAACTACCAAAGTTTTAAAATTAATCAAAATTTCTTTAAAATTACATGTAACTACTATTGTACAGACGATTGAAAAGAGTGTGAGAACTCTATATATTTTGTGTCGACTTTCCAATATTTTGGTTTTTTAAAAGAGGTTGTAGATTGAAAAAAACATCGAAGACAGAACTGAAAATAAAGTTCAACTGAAAACTTGATCATCTAATGACTATCAATTATTTCGTGACATTCAAAGAATCCGTCAAATGTCAATCATTCGTGAGATTTCGACTCCATTTTCATCATTATTGCAGGGGTCCTTTATAGTATATGAGCGGGCAATCGTTTCAAAAAGGCATCTCTAATCTTGATCTCGCGTAGACGAGTTGAAAAGATGTGAGAACTCCATATGTTTTGTGTCGACTTTCCAATGTTTTCGTTTTATTTGATAATTTTAAATAACTATTTATACATTATTGGATGAGAGTTAGGCTCTTGGATAGTGTATTTGATGAAAACCTGATGTCGTTTCTGCAGACCAAGACATGTTGTACTAAAGTCATTTAGATTTTTCGTGTATAGTTATAACACACGCTCCGTAAAATATATTTATGCTTCCAGCGTTAGCCAACATATGAATATTGTATTCGACTCTTACGGCGAGGATGTGCTGGTAAGGTATACATTTCAAGAATCATATATTTTTTCAATGCATGATCCATTTAATAGTAACATAATAAGGGCTCTGTAACAGTGTAAGTTAAGGAAAGAAAAGTATACTGTTAAATTTTGACGCTAATAATGATAGAATTAAATACAGAAAGAAAATAAATATGACAAAGAGTAAAAAATAAATAAATATATATATATATATATATATTGTGTCTGTGTAAAAATAATCATTATAGGTTATTATAAAGAAGGTGTGTGTGCGTGTGTTCAGAAAGAAAGTGAAATATGTCCATATATTTAATATATTTAAAATGCACACACATAAACTAATTTCCATTTGGGGGGATATCGTAATTTTAAATAAATTGATGTAATATAATGTGTTTACAGAATACATAAAATATAAGCATGTTATATACTCTCATAAATTATATTTTTCTTTAACCCATTAAGTCCCAAAATGACATTTTTTAATCACGGTTTTCAACGGCTGTACTATCTGATAAAAAAAGCTGTAAAAAATTTGAAAGATAGTGTTTCCGACGTAAAATTAACTGATCTTTCAGAATATGATATTCATTTTTTCAAAAAATGCACCTTTGACGAGCTATTTAGGTTTTTTTGCAAAAATAACGCGAATTTTCGAACCTCTTTTTTTTTTATCGAACGTTTTCGTATTGAAATCTCATAAGGATTCTTGTTATAACTATGAAAACCACGTCAAATGATCCTAAACTTGAAGTTAAGTCATTGACAATTGTCAAATTTCATGTGGAAATACACAAAATGGCGGCCTAAAGATAGAAAAAATGTCAAAATCTTGAGGAATTTTTTACTCAAAAACGATGGACTTTAGGAAAAAATTTTATAGAATAAAAAGTTCTTAGAATTCATCAAAGAATACGCTGGAATTTTTTCAGAATTTTTTGACGACTTTATTGAATTTTCAAAAAATTTGCACTTTTGAAAAATCCAAAAAGTCGTCAAAAAATTCTGAAAAAATTCCAGCGTATTCTTTGATGAATTCTAAGAACTTTTTATCCTATAAAATTTTTTTCTAAAGTCCATCGTTTTCTAATAAACGTTCACTGAAGTCTATTTTTGTCTATTATTTACGAATTTTGCGTTATGGTTCGTTATTGTATTACTGTTTGTTTCTGATTTCATATGGGATGTAACAATATTTTTTCACATTATTTTATTAAAAAATATTTCTTTACAGTATATATTTTTTTATTATTTTTATCTGTTTTTTAATATTACTGATAAATTTCATGGTCGATAATACAGAACATTGAAAAAAATAGGTTTTTTGGAGATTTGCCATAAAATTGCAATTTCTTTCAAATGACGTATCTTCATAAAACAAGACATTGATAGAATAATTTCTGCTCAAAATAATAGTATTATATCTCAGTTATGAATTGTGAAGGAAATATATATAAAAGAATGCTGTAGTTTGGTAAACTAATAATATAAATTATCACTATAAGTAATTATATTACTTATAATTATACTTATATTATAATAGAACTGATATTACTTATTCAAAGTAATATAAAAATGTTGTCATCAGCAAAACGTAAATAATAGACAAAAATAGACTTCAGTGAACGTTTATTAGAAAACGATGGACTTTAGAAAAAAATTTTATAGGATAAAAAGTTCTTAGAATTCATCAAAGAATACGCTGGAATTTTTTCAGAATTTTTTGACGACTTTATTAAATTTTCAAAAAATTTGCACTTTTGAAAAATCCAAAAAGTCGTCAAAAAATTCTGAAAAAATTCCAGCGTATTCTTTGATGAATTCTAAGAACTTTTTATTCTATAAAATTTTTTTCTAAAGTCCATCGTTTTTGAGTAAAAAATTCCTCAAGATTTTGACATTTTTTCTATCTTTAGGCCGCCATTTTGTGTATTTCCACATGAAATTTGACAATTGTCAATGACTTAACTTCAAGTTTAGGATCATTTGACGTGGTTTTCATAGTTATAACAAGAATCCTTATGAGATTTCAATACGAAAACGTTCGATAAAAAAAAAAGAGGTTCGAAAATTCGCGTTATTTTTGCAAAAAAACCTAAATAGCTCGTCAAAGGTGCATTTTTTGAAAAAATGAATATCATATTCTGAAAGATCAGTTAATTTTACGTCGGAAACACTATCTTTCAAATTTTTTACAGCTTTTTTTATCAGATAGTACAGCCGTTGAAAACCGTGATTAAAAAATGTCATTTTGGGACTTGATGGGTTAATGGCGGTGGTAATATTTTTTATAAAGTGGTATATAATACTGTCGTTGTGTTATATATGGTTTTAATTTGTATGTGAATGTAGTATTATTTCAAAGTGATGGTTTTTATAATGCATATTTAAAAATTTTGGTATTTAATAGAATCTGTATAGTAATTGTTATTATAAAATTGAGTGTTATGAAAATCATTTTTTACGCACGTTGGGTGAGTGATTGTATCTAAATGGCGGCTCTGTCGAAATATTTTATACATGATATATGCAAATATAATTCTAATTGTAAAATTTTAACAAATTTAAGTTTTTAAATAATAATTTTAAATACCTGTTTATACGTTATTATAAGAATTAAACTTTCGGTCGTTGTATTTTGGGAAACTCTGATTCTTTTTTGAAGTCTGTAAGTTTTGTCGAACGGCAGGCTATTATCAATTATTTTGCATATTTATTTTAATGATTCAGTAGTAGTAATATTTCAATGGATTTTTCTTATATTTCATTTTTTTTATTTATTATAAATAATATAATGATTTGTCATTTACAATATGATATGTTGCAGCCGATTTTCAATTGTATTTTAATGATATTCAGCGCAAACAATTATTAATTATTTTGCATATTCACTTTAATCATTCAATAGTTGTAATATTTTAATGTTTTTTTTCATATTTCCATTTTTATTTATTTATAAAATTTATATAAAATGTGTATAAATTTTCGTCTACACATTTACAATACTTTTTTAAACACTATATTGTTAGTGTAAATTTTGTGTTTATTTTTTAATGTATCATTTTCTATTTTTGCATTGTTTAACAGTAATATTTTTAAATTTTTTCTACTTTTAGCTCTTGAAAGAGCTACGTATAATTGACCGTGGCTAAAAATTGGAGATGGTAAATAGATACCAACTTGTTTGTATGACTGTCCTTGTGATTTGTTAATAGTCATTGCAAAACCTAAACGAATGGGAAATTGTTTTCTGCGCATGTTGAATGGTATATCTTCTTTAGATGGTGACAAAGGGATTCTTGGTATTAAAACTAATTTTCCAATTTTTTTTCCGCTTATAATTTCTGCTTTAATTAAATGTTTCATAAGTTTTGTTACTAATAATCTTGTTTCATTACACAGACCTTCATTCACATTTAAATTTCTTAGAAGAATTACTATTGCACCTACTTTTAATTGTAATTTATGTAGAGGAAGTCCATTAGGTGTAAGGGAATTAAGAAATTCTGTAGGTAACATGACATCTAAGTTTTCTCCATTATCATCTTCTGCTGTATCTACACTTAAGTATTCAATAATTTGCCCTTCCATTATAGCCAAAATTTTATTATTTATTTCAATTACGTCGTTGTTGGTGAAGGCTAATAAAACTTTATCATTTAAATCTTTATCATTTATTTTTATTTCGTTTCCAAAAATTTCTGCAATGATATCATTTTCTTTTGTTATTAAATCAAGAGGGATTTCAAGCAGTTCATTTTCTTCTTCATACATATTTAAACGTTTACCTTCACCTACATTTATTAACCATTGTCTAAAATAATTGTCATTATCTGTCACTCGAAAATTTTCATTTAGTGTCATACGTATAACATTCGGCCATAAGTAACTGTTTTTAACTGAATTTTCAGTAACTTCAGTACGACTACCATGTCGTATAACTGGTAATGTTTGCCTAAAATCGCCTGAAACAACCAACATTTTACCACCAAATATTTTTTTATTATTACATATATCTTGAAATAGGCGATTGACTGCTTCAAAAGCATATTTCGATGTCATAGATATTTCATCCCATATTATAATTTGAACTTCTTTTAAATTTTTACCATCTATTGAATTAGATTTAATATTACATATAGTACATTCTGTGATATTAAGTGGTAGTTTAAATGTTGTGTGTACTGTTTTCCCGTTATGTAATAAATTTGCTGCAATCCCTGTCCAAGCAACACATAAAAATGAAATGTTTGAGAATTTAAGATAGTCTATTAGAACATTAAGTAAACAGCTTTTCTCACTTCCTCCTGGTCCATCAATAAAAAAGCTTTTTTTGTCTTTAATTTTTAAATGTTGCACGATAGTATCGAAAATGTCTTTGTTACGATTTTTTAAAGAATTTACTTTGACGTTTATTTCAGTAAATGTGCAACTTTTGTTATGTGTTGTTGATTTATCAGCATAATCTTCTATAAATGTAGATATAACGGGTAAATTAAAATTATTTAAAAAATATCCATTCAATTGTAGGTTCTTATCAATAATGTTTAATGCTAGGTTTTCATCAGCATTTTGTTCATATTTTGGGTGGTAAAAAAAGTGTTTCTATTTTTCGTACAAATCTCTTGCATTAATAGGATTGTGAAAAATACAAATATATGCAAATAATTCACAAAGAGCAGTAGGAAAGTGTAATTGTGTTGCTTCTTCCAAACATCTGTCCCATTCTTTATCTTCATTAACCAAATGTCTAGCTATAGATGCTTCATAAAATGTAGAATAAATTATATTATCAACAGTACGTAAATCCTGAAATGATAATACTCCTTTGACATGTAAAAGTAATAATCTTATAAAATATCGTTTTCGATCCTTTGGATTCACTAAATACATTCTGCTTAATACAGTTTTTTTTGTTTTTTTTCTTTTATTCCATGTTTTTGAATTATTATCAACTACATAATTTAATGGTATTTCGGAATATAAATAATTTCGTGCATCAGAATCGATTTGATTTAATTTTAAGTATACTGTTAATGTCGTTTCTACATTTTTTTTAAATTTCTGTTTCTTTTCCTTCTTTAAAATACACTTCTTGTTCATCTTCATTGTGAATAGCTAATCTTATTATGGTATGTGAAAGTTCGTGTAGAGGGTATTCTAATAGTATTATATTCATTGTTTTCAATATCTTCATCATGAGTTAAATTAGAACTGTCTTTTGATCTGATACCTGTGTCACATATTTCTATGTTCGCACAGTCATGTCCTTTATAACACTATTTAAATAAGTATTTTATACATTGGACTGTTGAGCATACTTCGACATTAATGTGACAATTAAATTTTAACAATAAATAAGGATTATACGAAACAACAAACCGATTATCAGCTATTCTATTGTTGTATTTACCTTTATAATTGATTTTTTTGATATCATTTCTTCTTATATATAATGGATATCCTGATGAATTAAAAGTTGTTTTGTTATTAAATTTTTTTGGAAAATTTTTCGTACATTTTTTTGTGTCTTTACTCATTGAAGGTGAACTCATGTTTTGCTCTCCACAGGGTCCATGAATTATTAACCTGTTTTACAATATTATACAACCGTGGATAGATATCTTCGTTTGGAATTTCTGCGTTTATGAGTTCATCTACTTTTTCGGGAGTATTAATTTTATAATTTTTATCTAAAAATTATAGCATATGCATGTGAGGAAGTCCACGTTTTTGAAATCCGATAACATAAGTGTAGGCGATACAATTTCCTAAAACACCTTGCTTAATTACCAATTCTTTAAATTCTTTTATTTTTTGATGAAATACCTTAAATACTAAATCTGGTCTATCAATTACAGTTTCATATTTTTTTAAATGTTCAGTTATTTCTTTTCAGTTTGGATTACATGTCATTGTTATAAATAAGTCAGGTTTTCCGTAACGATTTACTATACTCATTGAGTCAATGTAATTTTGTTTTAGGAATCTTGAACTTCCAACAAAATTTGATGGCAAAATAAACATTTTTCCAATTTTTATATTTTCAGATTCTTTTTTCTTGTGTAAATAATCCATTACGCCTTTATAATAATCGCTTCTTAAAATATCTTGGTTTTTCTTTACAAAATATAATCTTGATTGTTCAACTTTTACAAATGCATCAATTGTAAACTGTTGAGAAACTTTTCCCATATTACGGTATGGATTAAATCCATTTCTCATAGAAAGTCTGTAATTTTAAAATTGCAAACATGAAATATTGTTTTTCTTATATTTGCATTTCATATTAGGCATCCATCCATATCCTCCATTTGGATAAATAAGTGGGTATGTCATTGGATCAGTGTGTTTACTTATTAAAGGAATACTAATTGGATTGTCATATTTTGAATATATAACTATATCCCGCTCTGAAGTAGGCAGTCCATTTTTTCCTACAAATACCATTGCAACTTCATTACAAGTAGCTTCATTATATATATATTTTTATCTAATTTTTCTTCTAATATTCTAATTTTTCTTTTTCTACCTCATACATCATTTTATAAGCTTTAGCATAAGGATTAACATTTCTAATTAAGCTATCTAATTTACTTGACAATTCTAATTTTGTATCTAAATTATTTTTAAAACTTTTTCTTTCAGCTGCACCTAATTCATTATCTAGAACATACAATTGCCCATATTTTCGAGCTTCATTTTCATTTGGATGTAAAGCAAAAACATTGTGATATATTTGACCATATATTCTAAGAATTTGTGGTCCACTACCAGATAACTTATCAAAATTAGCTCCAAAGCTTGCAAAAGCTAACGCATTATTATATAGCCGAATATTTTTGCGAAAATTAATACTATCTTCCGATATTCCTGTAGCTAATTTTTTTAATTCTTCCGGATAGGGAGGCATTTTCGGTAAATCTACGTTTCCTTTGTGACAACAATTAGAAAATTCTTTACCTAGTGTATATTCAAAAACAAAATGTTTAGTATTACAATGTTTACAAGTTTCAGACATATAACCTAAATTGTTTTCAATAATTATTTTTTCATCAAAATCTACATTTGCTATTCGACCTATTATTTTGGATTTACTTACTAATTTTACATTTTGTTCATTTTTAATTAAAATACGTTTATTTAATTCTTTATAATTTATACCTTTTTTAGTATTAATTGGTTTATCATATACGTTAAAAAATTTTCCTTCATCAATTTTTAATTTTTTAAGCAATATGATTGGTATTTCCATGTCTTTGTCATTTTTCATACATATGCGTCTTTTTAAATTTTTTTGTAAATGGTTTTATACTAATTTATCGATATCATTTTTTCTACTTTCGTTTAATATTTTTCCATTTAATTTTTTCTTTTCATTTTTTTTACATTGATCAGTATTTTCATTATAATAAATATGTTGTTTTTGTAATGCTTCTTTTTCTCGTTCATTTTTTATTTCGTCACTATTTATTTTTTGTCTTTTCATCATGGTTTGCTGTTTTCTCTTTATTTTTTTTCTTCTATTTTGCCGTCATTACTATTTTTACTTTTTACATAAGCTTCTTTTTCGTAATGCTTCTTTTTCTCGTTCATTTTTTATTTCGTCACCATTCATTTTTTGTCTTTTCATCATGGTTTGCTGTTTTCTTTTTTATTTTTATTCTTCTATTTTGCCGTCGTTGCTATTTTTATTATTTACATAAGCTTCTTTTTTCGTAATGCTTCTTTTTCTCGTTCATTTTTTATTTCGTCACTATTTATTTTTGTCTTTTCATCATGGTTTGCTGTTTTCTCTTTATTTTTTTTCTTCTATTTTGCCGTCATTACTATCTTTACTCCTCATATAAGCTTCTTTTTTATGCAACGCTTCTTTTTCTCGTTCATTTTTTATATCGATACAGCTAATTGTTTGCCTTTTTATCATAGCTTGCTGTTTTATTTTTAGCTGTTTTATTTCTATATCATTAAATTGTTTATTTTTATTTTTTTGATAAAATGAACTATAAGATGGTATTTCATAGTCTATTTCCATTGGAGTAATAGAATCAACGAAAATGATTTTATCTTTATTATATAAATTCATTATTGTTTGTTGTTCAGAATTAAATTTCTGTTGAAAATTTTATTCTATTATTTTTATTTCTGCTACATTGAAATTCAATTTTTTTTCATCAATACAACAAATATGAATCATGTATCTTTTGATTGGTATTGTTGAAATATTATAGTTTGTATTTTGTAAAATTGGAAACATCGTAATACTACGTGTTTCGTATATTTTTAGTAAATGTGAACGCATTTGGGAAATATCATAGTTTAAACTGCATGGGCATAAATTAAATATAATAGAGACAGCAAAAGCTATGGCGAAAATTCCACAATAATAACTATTGGTTTGAAATTGCACTGTTTCAAAAACAATTTTTAATTGTTGACTATCTGGAAATAATCTATTGATGTATGCTTTATGTTCATTTTGCAAATATTTAGCATTTAAACTATCATAAATGTGTATCGTTCTATTATTGTAATACATACAAATCCAATGACCTTTTTCATATTTTCCAGAAAATAACAATTGAATGTATTCATTATTCATTTGAACTAAGTTAATATTATATTGTTTTTGAACTAAAAGAGTTGTTTGCATATTGAATGGTGTAGACAGGGTTGCCAGATGGCGATTTTTCTCTTTGTTGCTCTTGCTTAATAAACATCAATATACGTAAGAGAGAAAAGGAAAAAATATCGCCATCTGGTCACTCTGGGTGTAGATGATTTAAGGATGTTATTAAATTCTAATATGTGTTCATCATTTAACATAGAAGCATCGTCGCTATATGGTTCAATCGTTTTTACAACTAATATTTTTATTTCCGTCAAACCCATTATAAAAATGGTTTATTTTACAAAATGATTCACAATTATAAAAATAATATTAATAATTTGTTTCAATTGTTTAATAATAATTATAATTTTTTTTATTTTTCTAAACGATTATTTTAAATTTTTTATTAATATTTTTTTGTAAAGTTGAAAAAAATAAAATATAAATTATTAGAAAACAGTGTTTATAAGAAAGTAGCTTCAATGTAATGAATGAAATATAGTTAATATAAATTTAATATTTTATAAATACTAATATTATACATACCCTAGTGGAAATACATTTTCGATGAAAATGCTCCAAAGTATGCTAAAAGTGGGCCAACTTGCGCCAAAAGTGGGCCGATGTTTACCAACATTGAAATATTTGGAACATTTTTCCAGTTTTGGCAAACTTTAGCCCACTTTTGACAATTTAGGAACATTTTGTATTGATTATGGAATAAATTTTTCAACCAGTAAAAAATTGTTTTTCACATGCAATTTCTTAAATTAAGGCGCACTTAATTGCGTTGATAATATTTAATATTGCAATAATAATATGTTGTAAATAATATGTTGTAATAATCTTTTCTGTAAATGGGCCAACATTTAAACAATCTGGGCCAACCTTTACACAAAGAGGGCCAAACTTTCCATCTAATGGGCCAATATTTGCACAAATTCTTTGCTAGTAGTTTGACACTCATAATTCCAATAAATGCAGCGCTGAATAAAAAAAACAAAGGGCAGCAGCATTCCAATGAATGCAGCGCTGAATAAAAATAACAAACGGCAGCAGCATTCCAATTAATATTATATCAATAAAATATTATATTCCTAATGGCATTCCATACGATTAAAGTCACAAGGTATATTATAAAATTATCTAATTTTCATTTTAAATTATTATTGTTTGAAATATAATAAGTCTTTTTGTATTTCAGTATCCTGATTAGTTTATTAAGACTATCGAAATAATCAAAAATGCAGTAGTATTTCTTAATGATTAAGTTAAAATGTATAGTTTTGACTTTGTCAATTTATGTATAATTAATAATAAAAATGTTTTTGTTACAGATATAACATATATAATATCAATAATATGTGACAATATGCATATTGGATATAAATCTTCTAAATGGCATTTTAAAAACAGTAATATTTATTTGAATATTTTATCTAATTTTTAATTAATTTTACATTTAATATTTAATGATATGATTTAATTTTTCTGTTAAAGATGATTTCGATGAATACTTGCTGAATTTATAAATTATATAAACAATAAAAACGATATATTGAAAAAAATATATCTTATAAAATATACAAGTGAATAGAGTACAATTGTAACATAATAATTGTAATTTAATTTGATAACATAATAATTGTAATTTGAAATTTTTGCAAAAATAAGTTTGTAAAATAAACAATAAAAATTAATTTGATTTATTGTATGTTCCAGTGTTGAAATTTTATAAATTTTAATTACGTAATCAAATGTTATTTTAATTATTGTTATTAAGATAATTTTCTGGTAATAATATCGACATAGTAGTTGATATCTATTTGTTTAAAAGAACTATAAGGCCCAAAAATGTAAGGCCCAAAATTTATAAGGCCCAAAAATGTAAGGTCCAAATTTATAAGGCCCAAAAATGTAAGGCCCAAAATTTATGAGGACAAAAATGTAAGGCCTAAAATTGTAAAGTCCAATTAAAATAAAACTTTACAATTCCGTTACCAATAATGTAAGGCCCAAAATTTATAAGGCCCAAAAATGTAAGGTCCAAAAAATGTAAGGCCCAAAAATGTAAAGTCCAGTTAAAATAAAACTTTGAAACTATAAAAATGCATTTTTAAAAAACCGGAGAACCGGAGAACCGGAGACCAAAAGTCGATCCACTTTAATATAATATAAGATGCCCAGATTTGAGACTGTATAGACTTTTATAAACTATTATCAATTTTTATTACTTTTTATAAATTTTTATTACTTTTTTCTTTTTTATGAACTCGTAAATTTTTTTACCCATAAAAAAGAGTAATAATATTATTATTTTTTTTTTTTTTATTTTTATTCTTGATTTGTGCTCTCTTTTTCCTGGCACTTCCTACCGTTTATCCCCTGGGGGACTTTAACGGTGTCCACCTACCACCTATGTGTGGGTGCTTTATCCCTCCCTTAAAACCCCACCATCTCGCATTCGCCCGGGGTTATGCCCGTGGATGAGGGAAACCTGTGAAGCAGGGAAAACCTCACCCGAGATGGCCGGTGTATTCGAAACATTCTTTTTGGGTGTCAAAGTCACATTGCGTAGGCCTTGACACCGAAACCGAATGTTTCACACCTCCCGCTCACGTTGTGAAGTGTGAAAAAACACCTAACCCGCCACGAAAGCCAAACCCATCCAAGTGCGAACCGCACTCAGTGCTGCTTAACTTCCGTGACCGGCCGAGGTGCGTCTCCGCCACTCCGCCACCGCGTCGGTAAATAATTATTATTAATTTTTTATAATAATAATTTTTTTTATATAATCAATTATTTCTTATACTTTTCATAATAAGTTTTTATTACTTTTTTCTTTTCTGTGTGTGACGTGTGATAAACACACGCACTAGTATTGCGTAAAATTATTTTATAAATTGTTAATATATTGTATAATAATAATAAGTCCGTAGTATATTAAGATAGCCTCGCGATAGACACGTGCCGTTAAACGCGAGTTCAACGACCGCGCTATAAATAGATTGACCGCCTCCCCACTACTGTGCCTACTCGCCAGTTCATTGACCCCGTCCGGAGTGGGGAGACAGGCGCTATACGCATGCGCGCTCTCGTAGAATCGGGTATATAAGGCGCACCGAAACCACCAGTAGTGAGTCTGCAACTGGACGACAGATCGGACTGGCCGTGAGCACACGACCAGCCCGTTTCTCCGACCTAGTGCAGCAACCGTGGATACGTTCGTGAGCACACGTTCGTAAACACGGTTACCGTATACCGTACCGACCGTATACCGTACCGACCGTATACCGTACCGACCGTTACCGTAACTGCATCCTACCGTAGGCACCTCGTGAGCACACGTGGATTATCCCGACCGCACCCTCGTGAGCACACGTGGGTTATCCCGACCGTATCCTCGTGAGCACACGTGGATTATCCCGACCGTATCTTCGTGAGCACACGTAGATTATCCCGACCGCATCCTCGTGAGCACACGTGGATTATCCCGACCGCACCCTCGTGAGCACACGTGGGTTATCCCGACCGCATCCTCGTGAGCACACGTGGATTATCCCGACCGTATCCTCGTGAGCACACGTGGATTATCCCGACCGCACCCTCGTGAGCACACGTGGGTTATCCCGACCGCATCCTCGTGAGCACACGTGGATTATCCCGACCGTATCCTCGTGAACATACACACTTGCCCGAACCGTATTACCGTGCGAGTATACACGATACCCGTTAGTCGCGTCCGTTTAGGAAACTAGTTATAAGATAGCATTGTAAAGTTCGTAGATCGCGTAATAATTAAGTATTTTGTCTTGTTTTGATTACAGACTAATTAGCTATTTCACCCGACCAAGACCAGGCGGGCTGGCAGCACTTACACTATATCTTTGTTTATTTTTTATATATCTGTACATAGTCTTAATAATAATTAGCCTTTATTATAAATAGTGGTACTTTATTTCAAATTCCTTAAAACCTGAATCCTGGAATCTGAGCAAGGTCCGGCAAAGATTCACTCCGTTACATGGCGCCCGAACAGTATTTGTAAAAGGAATTTGATTTTTTTTGCTCTGAATCTACGAAACTTCCGGACCGAATTGTTATATTACACTTGGACGCCGCGATAACACTGACACTGGTACACTTGTATATCCGACATAATTATAAGTTTGTAAAATGGTTTCCGTGTCGTGGATTTATAAACTACAACGAGAAGAATTGATTGCTGAATTAACGAAACATAATTTACATACCGAAGGAATCGTTACCGAATTAAGACAACGTCTTATTGGGTTCGTACGCAAAAACGCCGAACTGTTTGCAAATAAAGAACCAGATCCAGAAGATTATAAGGAAAATCTAGACATCACAAAGGACTTAGAAACCGACCACGCTAGCTTGAGACTTGAGGAATCAGCATTAGGAAATAATAAGGACTTCCCAAATAATCAACCGTCACAACCCCAAATGTTTTCTACACCTAGTTCACCGCATCTACCAATATTACCGTCAAATAGAGAAGTTATGGACCAAATGAGAAAATGGAACTGCCATTTCGAAGGCAAAGATGTATATTCTTTTCTAGAACGAATAGAGGAGTTGAGACAAGTTTATAATTTCTCCGAGGAACAAATACTTCAAGGATTACCAGAACTCTTAAAAGGAAATGCTCTCCAATGGTATCGGAATTATGCACGAAACTTGCATACCTGGGCAGAAGTCGAAGAACAATTACGAAATTTTTATTTACCACCATTGGAAAGAAGAAATTTAGGACGACAAGTCACAGCACGAGTTCAGAAACACAACGAAAACATTCGAGATTTTGCTACGGTGTTATCAACTCTAATGAGACGCAGAGGAGGATATGATCCAGAAGAACAATTAGATAATTTATATTATAATATGAAACCCGAACTTAGAATTCATATTAGACGAACTGACATAAATAACATCAATGAATTGATCCAAAGAGTAGAGGAACATGAAGCAACCGTACAGGAAACAAACCAAGCTCAAAGAATCAGTAGAAATGAAGCGATGACCGTTACGAAACCGAATGCAACTTACAAAAGAAACGAGTGTTGTTGGAGATGTAAACAGAGAGGGCATAACCGTAACCAGTGCCGCAATCCTCGTAAACTTTTTTGCTCTGTCTGTGGAAAAGATGGAGTCTACACTAGAGACTGTCATGGAACATACCAGGGAAACGAGCGAAGGACCGAGTCAACAAGACCTACGGCTCGGTCCAGGAACGAGACAACCGATATTTCGTCTTCGTAAAGGTTGAAGGTCGAAGATTTAAGGCACTTATAGATTCCGGTGCAGTCAGCTCTTTTATTAATGAAGTGACTGCAAAATGGTGCTACTCTCGAGGATGGCAAAAACAAGGAAGAATAAATCGTGCGATACTGGCTGATGGCAGTGAAATACCGTTGGAAGATAATATTTCGGGAACCTGCTCGATAAATGGAAAGAAAATAGAAGGAAATTTTCATATCATGTCTACACTCCGACACCATTTCTTATTAGGAATGGATATCCTGCCAAAATTAGGATTCAAAATGACTCTACAAGGAAAAGAGTTGCATCCAGAGAACAGACAAGCTCCGTCCGAACTGTGCCAATTAGAAACTCAACCAGGTCTATTAGATATCAAAATAGAGGAACGACAAATAATAGATAGAATTATTGAACAAGCCCGTCAAGATTTCGCGGAAATACAAGGCCCAACACCGTTACTAACCTACGACCTTCAGCTTAGTAATCCAACACCGATAAAACAACGATACCGTGCCCGAAATCCAGCAATGCAGAAAATCATCAATGAAGAAATTGATAAAATGTTAAAAGAAGGTGTTATAGGACCTTCTATAAGTCCGTGGAGTTCTCCTATAGTTCTGGCGAAGAAGAAAGATGGAAAATACCGTTTTTGTGTAGATTTTCGTCGACTCAACGAAGTAACCATCAAAGATGCATACCCATTACCGAAAATAAATGCCACTCTAGATAAACTACGAGGAGCTCGTTACCTTAGTACCATCGACTTGAAAAATGGATACTGGCAAGTACCCTTAACGGACGACAGTAAACCATTAACTGCTTTCACCGTACCAGGACGACATTTCCAATTCAAAGTTTTACCTTTCGGACTTCATTCAGCACCGGCAGCTTTTCAACGAATGATATCAGAAGGAGTAGTAACACCCGATTTAGAACCGCACGTCTTTTGCTATTTGGATGACATAATTATTATATCGGAAACATTTGAAGAACACATTCAACTTGTCCAGGAAGTTTTTCGACGTTTAAAAGCTGCAAAACTAAAACCGAATTGGGAAAAGAGCCATTTTGGTAGGCAACGACTACGTTATCTAGGTCATGTAATTGATTCAGACGGTATACACACCGATCCCGATAAAGTAAAAGCCGTCACTACGTTATCAGCTCCAACTACCTTGAAGGAACTCCGCCGATTTAATGGACTGATCTCATGGTATCGACGTTTTATACCCAACGTGTCCAAAACTACCGCACCGCTTAGCAAATTGTTAAGAAAAAATACCACTTGGCACTGGGGACCTGAGCAACAAGAAGCCTTCGATAAAATCAAAGAACATTTAACAAATGCTCCCATTTTAACATGCCCGGATTTTGAAAAAACAATGTGTTTACAAACAGATGCTAGTAACGATGGGCTAGGAGCAGTATTAACTCAAGAAATAGATGGACAAGAAAAGGTCATAGCGTATGCCAGCAGAACTTTAAATAAAGCAGAGAAAAACTACTCTGCCACCGAAAAAGAATGCCTAGCAGTAAAATGGGGTATCTGGAAAATGCGAGACTACTTAGAAGGTTACCATTTTGTAGTATTAACCGATCATCAATCTTTGAAATGGTTAGAAAAAATTGATAATCCGTCAGGAAGAATTGCTCGTTGGAGAATGGAATTAGACCAATGGGATATGGAAATCCGTTACCGAAGAGGAGCCGAAAACAATGTAGCCGATGCTTTATCACGACAGCCTATCGAACTATGTTCTGTAGCCAACCGTAAAAACTGCTCGTGGTATAATACAAAATTTAAAGAAGTAAAAACGCAACCGAAGGAGAATCCGGAATTTTGTATTAAAGAAGGGAAATTATACAAGCATATTCTACATACGTTAGACTTTAATGAGGAAGATCCGAACGAACAATGGAAATTATGCATTCCAAAAACTGACCGAAACCGAGTCCTGCAAGAATGTCACGACGAATCAACAGCCGGACACTTAGGTATTGGAAAAACTCTCGTACGCTTATCACGTTATTATTATTGGCCTGGAATTTTACGAGACGGAGCAAAATACGTAAGGAATTGTACTAAATGCCAACAATATAAAGTACAACAACAAACGAAAGCCGGTCTTATGCATCCAACAAATGTTCAACAACCATGGGAAATGGTATCAATAGATCTTGTAGGACCACAACCTCGATCCACTAACGGAAAAATTTGGTTACTTGTAATGCAAGATCGTTTTACCAAATGGATAGAACTGAGAGCTTTGAATAAAGCCACCGGAAAAGCTATTGCAAAAGCCATTAAAGAACAAGTAATTCTCCGACACGGATGCCCAAAAACTATAGTCAGCGATAATGGTAAACAATTTATTAGTAAAGACGTAGAAGACTTATTAAAGAATCACGGAATTACACACCGAAAGACACCGCCATATACACCGCAATGTAATCCCGTTGAAAGAGCAAACCGTGTAATTAAAACTATAATTGCTCAATACATAGAGAAAAATAAAACCAAGTGGGATAATCACCTACCCGAAATTGCCTTCGCATATAATACCGCTCACAGTGATTCTACCGGATTTTCCCCTGCATACCTGAATCATGGAAGAGAATTTACCATCCATCAACCAACAAGTAGTGCTACTTGTAATACCGAAACCCGCATTAAGAGAATACACGACTCTATTGAATTAGTTAAAATAAATCTCGCCCAAAGTTTCCAAAAGCAACAAAAGCACTACGATCTTCGACGAAGAGCATGGACACCAAATATAGGTGATAAGGTATGGATGAAGACTTTTAAGCTGTCTAACAAAGCAGAAAAATTTAATGCAAAGCTAGCACCTAAATTCGATGGACCGTACGTAGTAAAACGAAAAATATCACCAGTTATTTTTGATTTACAAAGAAATGGCCGAATAACTAAACATATTCACGTCAAAGATATCAAGCCGCATTATGAAAACTCCGTAAACACCGTGATAATACCTATAGAAGCCGCAGGGCAGCTGTTACATTAAAATAAAAGACTCTTACGACTCAACCCACACACAGGAACCATTCGTCATATAGGACCACTTCGAGCGGTAAATTTTTTTTTTTCTCCCTCACACTTTCAATGCGTTATTCTTAGATTCTTAATTTTATTTTGTAGTATTATATATTTTTTTTTTAAGAATAAAAATTCCCGAATTTTTACTCTCCGAAGAAAGAGGGGAATGTGACGTGTGATAAACACACGCACTAGTATTGCGTAAAATTATTTTATAAATTGTTAATATATTGTATAATAATAATAAGTCCGTAGTATATTAAGATAGCCTCGCGATAGACACGTGCCGTTAAACGCGAGTTCAACGACCGCGCTATAAATAGATTGACCGCCTCCCCACTACTGTGCCTACTCGCCAGTTCATTGACCCCGTCCGGAGTGGGGAGACAGGCGCTATACGCATGCGCGCTCTCGTAGAATCGGGTATATAAGGCGCACCGAAACCACCAGTAGTGAGTCTGCAACTGGACGACAGATCGGACTGGCCGTGAGCACACGACCAGCCCGTTTCTCCGACCTAGTGCAGCAACCGGAGTGAATCTTTGCCGGGGCCTTGCTCAGATTCCAGGATTCGGTCAGGAAGGAAATTGAAAATAATTATATCGTAATTTAATTGTAAAGACTAACTATATGTATATTTACAAAGCTATGTGGTGTACAAAATAAAAGAATAAATGGGATCGCCGTTTCCCTTGCTGACTGGGATGCGAACTTAGTTAATCTAGAATCAAACCAATAAACAATACTTAGTACTACGCGACTTACAAACTTTACAATGCTATCTTATGACTAGTTTCCTAAACGGACGCGACTAACGGGTATCGTGTATACCCGCACGGTAATACGGTTCGAGCAAGTAGGTATGTTCACGAGGATACGGTCGGGATAATCTACGTGTGCTCACGAAGATACGGTCGGGATAATCCACGTGTGCTCACGAGGATGCGGTCGGGATAACCCACGTGTGCTCACGAGGGTGCGGTCGGGATAATCTACGTGTGCTCACGAAGATACGGTCGGGATAATCCACGTGTGCTCACGAGGATGCGGTCGGGATAACCCACGTGTGCTCACGAGGGTGCGGTCGGGATAATCTACGTGTGCTCACGAAGATTCGGTCTGGATAATCCACGTGTGCTCACGAGGATGCGGTCGGGATAACCCACGTGTGCTCACGAGGGTGCGGTCGGGATAATCTACGTGTGCTCACGAAGATACGGTCGGGATAATCCACGTGTGCTCACGAGGATGCGGTCGGGATAACCCACGTGTGCTCACGAGGGTGCGGTCGGGATAATCTACGTGTGCTCACGAAGATACGGTCGGGATAATCCACGTGTGCTCACGAGGATGCGGTCGGGATAACCCACGTGTGCTCACGAGGGTGCGGTCGGGATAATCTACGTGTGCTCACGAAGATACGGTCGGGATAATCACGTGTGCTCACGAGGATGCGGTCGGGATAACCCACGTGTGCTCACGAGGTGCGGTCGGGATAATCTACGTGTTGCTCACGAAGATACGGTCAGGATAATCCACGTGTGCTCACGAGGATACG
The DNA here is from genome assembly GCA_026168455.1 of Theocolax elegans. NCBI lineage: Eukaryota > Metazoa > Arthropoda > Insecta > Hymenoptera > Cerocephalidae > Theocolax > Theocolax elegans. The sequence continues at coordinate 21,417 of JANSJX010000047.1, forward strand.
GTCAGGATAATCAACGTGTGCTCACGAAGATACGGTCGGGGATAATCCCGTGTGCTCACGAGGGTGCGGTCGGGATAATCTACGTGTGCTCACGAAGATACGGTCGGGATAATCCACGTGTGCTCACGAGGATGCGGTCGGGATAACCCACGTGTGCTCACGAGGGGTGCGGTCGGGATAACTACGTGTGCTCACGAGATACGTGTCCGGTGCGGTCGGGATAATCTACGTGTGCTCACGAAGATACGGTCGGGATAATCCACGTGTGCTCACGAGGATGCGGTCGGGATAACCCACGTGTGCTCACGAGGGTGCGGTCGGGATAATCTACGTGTGCTCACGAAGATACGGTCAGGATAATCCACGTGTGCTCACGAGGATGCGGTCGGGATAACCCACGTGTGCTCACAAGGGTGCGGTCGGGATATCTACGTGTGCTCACGAAGATACGGTCGGGATAATCCACGTGTGCTCACGAGGATGCGGTCGGGATAACCCACGTGTGCTCACGAGGGTGCGGTCGGGATAATCTACGTGTGCTCACGAAGATACGGTCGGGATAATCCACGTGTGCTCACGAGGATGCGGTCGGGATAACCCACGTGTGCTCACGAGGGTGCGGTCGGGATAATCTACGTGTGCTCACGAAGATACGGTCGGGATAATCCACGTGTGCTCACGAGGATGCGGTCGGGATAACCCACGTGTGCTCACGAGGGTGCGGTCGGGATAATCTACGTGTGCTCACGAAGATACGGTCGGGATAATCCACGTGTGCTCACGAGGATACGGTCAGGATAATCTACGTGTACTCACGAAGATACGGTCGGGATAATCCACGTGTGCTCACGAGGATACGGACAGGATTAGACACCACGTGTGCTCACGAGGTGCCTACGGTAGGATGCGGTTACGGTAACGGTCGGTGCGGTATATGATAACTCGTGTTTACGAACGTGTGCTCACGAACGTATCCACGGGCGCCTGCACCAGGGTTAGGATTCAGTCTGGCCGTGTGCTCACGACCAGCTTCCTCCGGCCCCCTGATCCAGACGGTCAGGGTCCGGTTCTCGGCGCGCCTTATATACCCGATTCTACGAGAGCGCGCATGCGTATAGCGCCTGTCTCCCCACTCCGGACGGGGTCAATGAACTGGCGGGTAGGCACAGTAGTGGGGAGGCGGTCAATCTATTTATAGCGCGGTCGTTGAACTCGCGTTTAACGGCACGTGTCTATCGCGAGGCTATCTTAATACTACGAGTCTTAAACCTAATGATTAATTGTACTTGTTAACTTAATAATTATTATGCTAAATGATTAATTAGCGCGTGCAATTATTGCGCGTCGCATTCCTCTCTTTCTTCGGAGAGTGAAATTTCGGTATTTCACTCTTACAATCGGAGAAAATAGTGAAAGAAAATTAAAAATATTAAAGAATAAAACTACTATCTTAATTAGCGCAAAAGTGTGTGAATTTACCAGTTTTACTGCGCCCGCATGTCGAATGTCACCCGTGCGTGGATTCAGCCGCAGGAGTCTTTTGTATCCTTCGCACCGGACCACGTACTTTTTCACTCCTAGTGGTACCGAGACCATGGGGCCATCCGGAATCTGTCGCAAGACGTGCGGCAACATCTGGGTTCTGTCTTGGTACCGGGGTCTGTCTATCTCCGGTACGGGTATTAGCATCGGCGGTTGCACTGGTTCTGGTTCTGGCTCTGGGTGCAGTACCGGTGTTGATGGTCGGTTCGGGCCTTGCTGTCCGTGTGTCCCGTCTATGGCGAAGAGTGGCAGGGGTAAGTCCATGGGTGTGTGCCGTACCGTGGGTTGCGTGGGTGCTTCGTCGATACTAGTTAAATCTATTATTTCTATTTGTGCCGTGTCCGCTTGTTGCGGACGTAATATGCGGTACCGGCGTCTTATTGGCACCTCGCTTATGATCCTCGGTTTTCCTTTTACCACTGCGGTTGTCTTACTCTGAATTTGTGACGGCGTATACGTGATGATGTTTGAGGCGTTACCGTTTACTGGCTGCGGCACGTATTCCTCTGGATCTTCCTCCCGTAGACTGTCGAACCACGCGAAACCGGTCGCGTCTATTCTTCTATCATTTGTTCTAAAGTTAACTGACACTCCATTATGCTGGTTAATGCGTTGATATACGAGGGTATACTTATATCCTGTAGTGTCAGTTTCGTTTGTGGGCAGCGCGATTCCCTTGTCGCCACCATGCGTCTTTTCTTGGAAGTTTTATTTGTATGTTCGGTTGATCTCTTGTATATTAGCTTCATGTTTTTCCACATAATTAATTCACTTACGTTACTTCTTTCGGAGCGGTGGATGTGAATTCGGAGTTTGGCTTTCATATTATAATCTAATTGTTCCTCAGAAAAATTATAAACTTGTCTTACTCTTCTATTTGTTCTAAAAAGAAATACACCTTTGCCTTTGTGATGGCAATTCCAATTTCTCTTTTGGTCCATAACTTCTCTTCTTGACGGTACTTTATAAATCCACGCCACGGAGGCCATTGTACAATTTATTTAATTGTCGGAATTTATAAGTGTAATCGTGTTAGTGTTATCGCGGCGTCCTAGTGTGATTTACAAAATTAAGTAGTTTGTAAGTTCGCTAAAAAATTAAAAGCTTAAAGATTTTCAAATTCCTTTTACAATTAGCTGTCCGAGCGCCATGTAACGGAGTGAATCTTTGCCGGGGCCTTGCTCAGATTCCAGGATTCGGTCAGGAAGGAAATTGAAAATAATTATATCGTAATTTAATTGTAAAGACTAACTATATGTATATTTACAAAGCTATGTGGTGTACAAAATAAAAGAATAAATGGGATCGCCGTTTCCCTTGCTGACTGGGATGCGAACTTAGTTAATCTAGAATCAAACCAATAAACAATACTTAGTACTACGCGACTTACAAACTTTACAATGCTATCTTATGACTAGTTTCCTAAACGGACGCGACTAACGGGTATCGTGTATACCCGCACGGTAATACGGTTCGAGCAAGTAGGTATGTTTACGAGGATACGGTCGGGATAATCTACGTGTACTCACGAAGATACGGTCGGGATAATCCACGTGTGCTCACGAGGATGCGGTCGGGATAACCCATGTGTGCTCACGAGGGTGCGGTCGGGATAATCTACGTGTGCTCACGAAGATACGGTCGGGATAATCCACGTGTGCTCACGAGGATGCGGTCGGGATAACCCACGTGTGCTCACGAGGGTGCGGTCGGGATAATCTACGTGTGCTCACGAAGATACGGTCGGGATAATCCACGTGTGCTCACGATGATGCGGTCGGGATAACCCACGTGTGCTCACGAGGGTGCGGTCGGGATAATCTACGTGTGCTCACGAAGATACGGTCGGGATAATCCACGTGTGCTCACGAGGATGCGGTCGGGATAACCCACGTGTGCTCACGAGGGTGCGGTCGGGATAATCTACGTGTGCTCACGAAGATACGGTCAGGATAATCCACGTGTGCTCACGAGGATACGGTCAGGATAATCTACGTGTGCTCACGAAGATACGGTCGGGATAATCCACGTGTGCTCACGAGGATACGGTCAGGATAATCTACGTGTACTCACGAAGATACGGTCGGGATAATCCACGTGTGCTCACGAGGATACGGACAGGATTAGACACCACGTGTGCTCACGAGGTGCCTACGGTAGGATGCGGTTACGGTAACGGTCGGTGCGGTATATGATGACTCGTGTTTACGAACGTGTGCTCACGAACGTATCCACGGGCGCCTGCACCAGGGTTAGGATTCAGTCTGGCCGTGTGCTCACGACCAGCTTCCTCCGGCCCCCTGATCCAGACTGGTTACGGCGGTTCTCGGCGCGCCTTATATACCCGATTCTACGAGAGCGCGCATGCGTATAGCGCCTGTCTCCCCACTCCGGACGGGGTCAATGAACTGGCGGGTAGGCACAGTAGTGGGGAGGCGGTCAATCTATTTATAGCGCGGTCGTTGAACTCGCGTTTAACGGCACGTGTCTATCGCGAGGCTATCTTAATACTACGAGTCTTAAACCTAATGATTAATTGTACTTGTTAACTTAATAATTATTATGCTAAATGATTAATTAGCGCGTGCAATACTCCGTTACAATACACTATATCTTTGTTTATTTTTTATATATCTGTACATAGTCTTAATAATAATTAGCCTTTATTATAAATAGTGGTACTTTATTTCAAATTCCTTAAAACCTGAATCCTGGAATCTGAGCAAGGTCCGGCAAAGATTCACTCCGTTACATGTGAAATTGTAATTTTTTTACCTAGAAAAAAAGTAATAACTATTATTAATTTTTAGGCACGACCGCTACACGGGAGAGCCTTATATTTTCATCATCGCAAAATGTGTGATGCATCAAAATATACTAGATAATAGTTTGTAAGAGAAATTTATGTGTATTAGAATTCATTTAAGGCCCTCCCTAAAATGTATGTATGGATGTATGTATGTATGTAATCATGTATCTAAGATAACTCAGTCAATTTTTTACCGATTTAGCTGAGATTCACAGGGTAACTTCGTCATAATGTAATTAGATAATGGTCCTATTTTCAGATATATAGCATTCAAACACTTGAAGTTATGGCATTATTTTTAATTCCTTAGAAACGGTTTTGTAGCATTATCTTGAAATGTATTAATTCTACATAAAAACTTTATACGGACGAAATGTTCGTCTCATAATAACAAAACTTTTTCCTATTGTACACTTAACGCTCAAAACAATATTTTCGAAGATAAACATAGAAAAACGGTCAAAATAACGAAAAAAGCACAAAAAAAACACGTTTATTCGCAATAAAACAAAATGTATTTATTGTTTTTACTGAAAAATTTTTAATGAACGAAATGTTCGTCTCAAAATATCAAAACTTTTTCCTATTGTACACTTAACGCTCAAAACAATATTTCCGAAGATAAACATAGAAAAACGGTCAGAATAATGAAAAATGCACACAAAAACACGTTTTTTTTGCAATAAAACGAAATGTATTGTTTTTACTAAAAAACTTTTAATGAACGAAATGATCGTCTTAAAATAACAAAACTTTTTCCTATTGTACACTTAACGCTCAAAACAATATTTTCGAAGATAAACATAAAAAAACGGTCACAATAATGAAAAAAGCACAAAAAAACACGTTTTTTCGCAATAAAACGAAATGTATTGTTTTTACTGAAAAACTTTTAATGAACGAAATGTTCGTCTCAAAATAACAAAACTTTTTTCTATGGTACACTTAATGCTCAAAAATATATTTTCGAAGATAAACATAGAAAAACGGTTAAAGTAATCAAAAAAATATGAAAAAACGTTAAAAATTTGACTTCTATTGTATAATTATTGTTGATATAACATCATTTTCTTCTATCAGTATTTGTTATATGTAAGTCTTTAATATCTTTCTCCGATTCATCATTTTCGTCATCAGATAAATTGCTACCATCTTGTAAATCAGGTCCAACTATTTCAGAAATATAGTCAAGTGACGCCTTAACCGCCAATTTTTCAGTCTTTCTTGAAGTGTCAAATTTTGTACACCATTCTAAAATTAATTATATTTATGTAAAAAATGAAAAATAAAATATTGAAATTATTATTATTGTTACTAAAAATGATTCCTATCTAATATTTTTGTTTTGAAGGCGTATTTTTTTGAAATTCAGGTACCCAACTGGTATGACTTCGTCATTGAAATGCACTACACTTTCATGCTCATCTTTAAAATAAGTTAATTATTTTACAATTATTTTTCAAAAAGTAAAAAATTATTTTCTTTTATGCTATAATAAAAACTTACATTACAATACTTTTAAAGTACAAAGGACAATTTAAACAAATGTTTTATACTCTCCTTCTTCTTCTCCAAAAATGTTTAAGCCATACTTTTCTTTCTAAAAAAATAATATATGTATGTATAAAATAATATACCTGTTAATAGACAATTACATTGTAATCTATCTTAAGATTTTTTAATAATATATTTTAATATAACAATTTCAAAGTATAAATTTTATTTGTACCGTAAAATACAATCTCTATCTAAAAATTCTGAATAGATATCTTATGTAAATAAATGCACGTACCACTTTTATAATTTTTCACTGTTTCCACTTGAAAATCTTTATAAAGTTGTGGTCTGCATTTGTGTTCTATACCGTAATTGTAAAATCAAAACAGACACTTAAACCCATTACAATATCAAAAGGCGCGATAGCGTCTGCACGCAAGTATGCAGGCGCGTAAGCCCTTATTATACAGCTAACTAATCCCTCAGATTTTTTATATTTTCGTACATTTAAAATTATACTATCTATTTATGCAATTACAAATCTCACATCTATTTTTTATATAAGTTTTCACTTTACAATAAATCCGGTTTGAATTCATAAGTGCATAGTGGAGAAATTCGATGTTATTAAAGTTGCTTGCTGAATTCCGATTCTCGAATTTTTGCTATTTCCACTTTCTTTTTCATTCGATGGCAACAAAAAGAGATAGCGTCATAGGAGATGCGAAAGATAGAAAGAGACGAAATTTTTTCCATCCCGTGAGAGAACGCCTACAGAGGTAAAAACTGTTAGCAAGTTGTTTGAGAAGTGGCCGCAAAGAGATATATATATATATATCTCTATAATATATAAATATTTCGCCGCCGCCGCCGCCGCCGCCGTGTCTAAGAATTCAGCATTCAACATATATATATATGTTTTATATATATATGTTATATATATATGTCATATATATATATGTTATATATATATATGTTATATCTCTTTATAATATATAAATATTTCGCCGCCGCCGCCGCCTCCGCCGTGTCTAAGAATTCAGAATTCAACATATATATATATGTCATATATATGTCATATATATTATATGTCATATATATATGTCATTTATATGTTATATATATGTCATGTATAGGATATATATATGTATGTCATAAATATATCTGTGTGTGTGCATGTGTGTGTGTGCGTGCGTGCGTGCGTGCGTGTGTGTGTGTGTGTGTGTGTGTGTGTGTGTTTTTTTTTTTTTTTTTTTTTTTTTTTTTTTTTTTTTTTTTTTTTTTTTTTTTTTTCCGAAGAGGTGGAGAAATGCTTAATGCACCATGACTGGAGCCATGCGAGACTCCCCGTGTGTGGGACTCTCCTACCGAAGGATGTCGATAGGCATACCCACTAAAACTCCACCTCTTTTCTTACCTTTATTCCCCCGCGGAAACCGCCGCAAGGCATTACTTCGCGGGGGGAGGCACGGCTAGATTAGCCCACTACTGTTGCTATCGCAACTCCTGTCTCCTCTTCTCTTCTGATGAGACCCAGCCTGTCCACTACGGACGTACAGAGGGTCACTACCGCGTTCCATCCCTCCTGGGAGTCAAGCAGGCACGCCCCGATGCCCTCAGGGGTGACTTGAAACTGGTCCCGTTCCTCCCTGAAACGAGGACACCATAAGAGGACGTGTTCCACGTCTTCGTCCACCCCTGGACAAGCCGGGCACTCTGCGCTGCCGTAGACCCCTATACGAAATAGGTAGCTACGGAAGCATCCATGCCCGGTCAGCACCTGGGTAAGCTGGAAACTGACGAAGCCGTGTTTCCTGCTCGCCCACTCCTGGATCCGCGGGATTATGCGGTAGGTCCAGCGGCCGTCCCTGGCTGAGTCCCATCTCCGCTGCCACTCCTCTACGGTCCGCAATGACCATCGGTTATGGCAGCGATTCTCTTCTACGCGTCGCCCACCCTCACGGTGTCTTTCAGCTCTCTCGGCTGCCAGGAGGTCGAAGGGGGCGGTCCCCGCGATCACCGAGAGCGCAATGTCAGATACGGTTCGGTACGCCCGGGCCACCCTTAGCGCAGCTATCCTGCAGGCTCTCTGACATGGAGCACCAAAGCTCTTGTGCCTGTTCAGGGCATCAGCCCAGATAGGAGCTCCGTATAAAATTACGGAGCTCACCACCGAGGCAAGGAGAGACCTTCGCGGTTGCTGGGGTCCCCCGATGTTGGGCATGATGCCCGCCAGCGCACGGGCCACCCTTGCCGCCTTTGAGCCCGCGTTCGCGAGATGGTGTTTGAACGACAGCCGCGCGTCTAGTGTGACCCCTAAATACTTCAAGGTTTTCACCGACCGTATCCGTTCTTTACCTACCGTGAAGGTGGCGGTCCTCTCCTTTTTTGTGCGAGAGATGAGCACCGCCTCCGTTTTTTCCGCCGCCAGACTAAGTCCGTGGTCTCTCAACCAAGTGGCGACCACTTCTATAGAGACGTCTCCGAGATATTCGATCTCTTCGACACTCTTTGCGACCACCACTAGCGCCACGTCGTCCGCGAAAGCCACCATCGAGACACCCTCCGGAAGTTGCTGCCTAAGCAGGCCGTCATAGACAACGTTCCAGAGTAGGGGCCCAATGACCGAACCCTGCGGCACGCCTCCCGTGATGTTGTGGGAGTGCACACCGTCGTCGGTGTCGTAGAGCAGAGTACGGTCAGTCAGGTAACTCGAGGTGACCTCCCTGAGATAGAGTGGCACTTGGAAGTGCTGCAGGGACAGCATGATGTCGTCCCATCTGGCCGAGTTGAAGGCATTCCGGATGTCCAAGGTGATGATGGCACACATCCGCCTTGCACTCCGACCAGCATTGATGGCGTTTGTGGCTATGCCAACAACTCTGCCTACAGCATCCATGGTCGATCGACCCTTTCGGAAGCCGAACTGGTTGTCGGAGAGGTCTCCGGCCCGACCGATGGCCTCTGCAAGCCTGGCGCAGATCACCCGCTCCAAGAGCTTCCCAACTATATCCAGTAGACAGAGCGGGCGGTAAGATGATGGCTCCTCCGGGGGTTTGTTTCCCTTTGGTAGGAGTACCAGCCTCTGCGTCTTCCACTGGGCCGGGAAGCAACCTTCTCTTAGGCATGCGTTGAATGCGTCCAGGAACAAGCCCGGAGCACTCATCGCCGCTGTCTTGACGGCCAGGCCAGGTATTCCGTCAGGCCCTGGAGCTTTACGTACGGAAATACCCTTAGCGGTCATCCTCAGTTCGGCTTCACTAATGTCTGGCGACTCGGCTGCACCAATGGTGGCCATCAGGCCCGTCTCTACTGCCCTTTTCCGATGTTCTGGAAACAGGTGGCGGACGACTCCGTCCAGAAAAACTGGGTCGGTGGGTGCAACAGCTCCCCCGGGGTTGATCTTATTCATAACCGTTTTAGACGGTCTGCCCCAGGGGTCGTGGTCCACCTCCTCACAGAGCTCCCGCCAACACCTTCTCTTGGCAGTCTTGATGGCCACCTTGAGATCCCTCCGCTTTTGTTCGTATTCTGCGGAACGATCTTGGAACCGCGGTGTTCCCCTCGCTCTTTGGTGCAGCCTTCTGGCACGCAGGCACTCACGTCTCTTTTCTGCGATGTCCTCACTCCACCAGATTATCGGTGGGCGGCCGCGAGGGTTAAACTTCACGGCCATAGAGGCATCGCAAGCCGCTGTTAGGGCATTCGTGAGGCCTCGTGCTTTTTCTTCGGCGGTTCCCTCCACTTTTTCCCCCTCAAGGGAGCAGAGGAACGTCTCACGATCAAACGTGGCTGGTGCCCATCTCTCTCTTGCTCCTCTTCCTGCTCTCTTTGTCCTCCCGCTGGTCAGCTGGAGCTGGTACACGAGTGCTTGGTGGTCACTACCCGTGTAACGATCGCTAACTTTCCAGCCGAGTCCCCCTCCCCCCATCAATCTTGGATCGACGAAGGTGAGGTCGACTATGGACGACTTGCTGGCTTTGGTGAAAGTCGGGGTTGTCCCTGTGTTAGCGATCTCCAGCCGCAGTAGAGCGAACGCCTCGAGAAGTGCGCGACCACGCGCGTTGGTCTTGGCGCTGCCCCAGTCCGTCGCCCAAGCATTAAAGTCCCCACCGATTGCGACCGGTAGCCGTGAGGACCGAGCACTGGTGACGACTGCATCCAGAGATCTCGCAAAGTCCTCGGTGGAATCGCTGGGCGGGAAGTAGCAGCTGTACATGCGTACCCCCGCCACCTCCACCCAGGTGAAGCTGGGAAGGGGGGCGACCATCTTTCTGGAGATGTGTATATTTCCACATACCCAGATGGCCGCCTTGCCCGTGGCATCCCTTACCCAGTTCGACTTCTCGAGATCCCGGAACTCCTCGCTGATGATCGCTACGTCCGCTCTCTCCTCTCTGACCAGCTGGGACAGCAGGTCCTGGGCCACAGCGCAGTGGTTGAGGTTTATTTGGAGCACCTTAATCATTTTTTATGTGTGCTCCTTCCTCATGCGAGGTCTTGGCTTTGGCCTCGCAGTCCACTGCTTTGTGGCCCTCTTGGCCGCACCGATAGCATTGCGCTGACCGGTCGACTGCGCTCTTGCACTCCCTCGCGATGTGTCCCGATTCGTGGCATCGGTAGCAGCGCGAGGATACCTCTCGCAGTCGAACTCTGCAATTGACCCATCCGATCCGGAGCTTCCCGTCTTGCAGCAGTTTTTTGGCTGCTACTGCCGGAAGCTGGATGGTCGCAGCTAGGGTGCCACTGTAGGATCCCCTGATTTTAATATTATCCGGGGATACCACATTTGGCCCGATCTTTGCCGCAATCGCTGCGGCCACCTCCGTTGTTGTCGTGGACTCGTCCATGTCCCTGATGGTGATGGACACTTTGTGAGTCAGCAGCTGGACCTCTGCTGACCCACTCAGTGTGGACGAGACCACTGTCCTCAGCTCCGCCGTTTCCGTTCCGGGTCGCCCCAGTTCGAGGAGGAGCTCTCCAGCCCTGGTGCGCCTGATACGCGTGACCCTTTCTCCTAGTGCCTTTAGCTCCGGTGCAGCCTTGACCTTCCGGAGAATGTCAGCGTAGGAAGAGCCCCCGCTAGGTGCCTTGATCTTGATGGCATCTGGGCGTGGGGGTCTTACTCCGGCCTTAGGCTCTGCCGTGCCTTTGGCCGGTTTGCTGGCACGTTTCTGCTGCTCATGCTGCTTCGGCTGGCTGTTCTTCATCTTCTTCTTCTTGCCCTTCTTCACTACTGTGACCCAGTCAGGGACTTTTGACTGGTTCCCACTCGTCTTAGGAACGGATGGCGAAGCATCTGCTGGCCCATTTTTGTTATTGGGCTGCTTCGACCCCTTCTTCCTTTTCTCCGGGGGTTGCTGAGGTGGTGAGGGCTTTTCCCTTTCCACCGGCCTCTTTTGACGCTCTTCAGCGCGGAAGATGGGCGACGTTTGGCACGTTCCATCCCTACGCGCATCCACCATTTTAATTTTCGGCGCTGTCGAACACACAGCACTGTTCACCCGCGCGTATTCATTGAGAGCTCTGCTGGTTGCTCTCGCCATACTCTTCAGCTCTTTGTGGATGTTGTTCTTATTAAGAACAAACTCCACCAGGGTATCTACCTTCTCACGCAGACGGAGAAAAGCTCTGTCAGCGTCACTCGACATCCCAGTCGAGGGCAGGTCACACGTAGCATTAGATGCTACAGAGGCCGAGTGACCAACCTCCGCAGCATTTACCATTTTGACGGTGTGAGTTTGGTCCCCCCCAAAATCCTTGGGACCAGCACTGACCACCGGGGCTTTCACCCGATCGGAATCAGTGGCGGGATTTGACAGGATTGCCATGCCCGCTTGGGGTAGTGTTGTTTTCAGCTCACTATCCATACTTGGTTTTATTTCGGGGTGCCTTCCCCTATCTGGTTTTGGTTCGCCCCGAATATTTGATTTTTTCGGTACCATCCATATCTGGAAAGCATTCCTCTATCCACCACCTGGGGAGGCGCCACGATGCGGGACCAGCAAACCCGGCACGGGTGTGTATGTGTGTGTGTGTGTGTGTGTGTGTGTGTGTGTGTGTGTGTGTGTGTGTGTGTGTGTGTGTGTGTGCGCGTGTGTGTGTGTGCGTGTGTGTGTGTGTGTACGTGTTACTTGTTTTTTCAAGAATAGATAATATATGTATTTTTTCCGTGCGCAAAAAAAAGTTGTGAATATAACTTGAAAGAATTCCTGATAAAACTCATAAAATAAAAACGGACCTAAAATTTAATGTAATGTTTTTAAAAATATGCACAATTTTTCGAAGATAAAATAAATATTAATCAAGTAAATAACATACACTTTTCAAATATCTATATGTGAAATATACAATAAATTAATAATTAAATACATTTATTATGCATTTTTAAGATAATTCTATTATAAACAGTAATGGCAAAAGAAAATTCAAATTTTAACAGTGGCAATATAAAATACGAATTACATTTCAAAAGTTTTTCGAAAATTATTATTTTAGTAGTATTTAATTTAAATATTATTCAAATCAAAATTTAAAAATTGTATGGATATATATAGTAAGTAGATTACGTATATTTATATAAAACCATATCTTAAATAAACAAGTATGTATTTATTAGAAACAAAATGTTATTTAAGGAATGCCTTTGTTTATAATAATTAAAATAAATATATGGGGTCTGTAACTAAAGGAAAAAATAATTGGATATAATTATGGATTAAAACGCAAATTTTGAAAGAGGGTGCAAATTACGAATTACGGGAGAAATGGAAGAAACAGGTTTTTATTTATATACCACTAAAATGTTATAAATAATTTTTTAAAACTAATACAAAAATTAATTTAATTAAGTAGAAAGTTTTATTACTCTAAAAGTACAAAATATTAATGACATATAGAACTCTTGGCGATGACTTAAATAAGCTAATCTTAGGAGGTATAGTTCTATTTAGATCCGTTTAAAATAATCTAAAATTTTAATAGGTTTTTACTAAATACTACAATTAAGTTTATATGCACTTTACTATTTTTGGTAAGTTAATTGTTCATTACCACATATATATATGGGTGGTTCTCTGTGACATCGAAGATGAAAAAAATAAATATTGCTATAACTGTGGGAATATGTTTTAGAGGTATCCAGTAGTTCTCCTGAATTTTTTCAGATTTTTTCTGGGCCATTATTTTAAGTTACAGAGAGTCAAAGTTGACATTTTAGCAGTTTTTTGCATTATATGCCCATTTTCATGAATTTTTAGCTCCCAGGGGATGCATTTTTCACTAAAAACATAAGTATGACTTTTTTTGTAAAATTTTTCGAACTTTTCATTAAAAATACTTTTAAAGGCATAAATGTATGCTGTCACATCCTTGCAAGCCATTTAAACCTTAAATAGCGAAAATCAGCAATTCTGCTCCGGACTCTGGTAACCTAATACTGTCTAAAAGATGTCTTTTTATAGTCAGAAACTGCCTAAAAATTTCCAGAGTGGGTCTAAATCATTAAGATCATTTATGGTCAAAATATCCGGGAAAAGTGCCCGAAATATTAATAGAAATGTATATTTGTTGCCTTATAACGATGAATCTAGTAGCATGATCATTGCAAAAAAATTTATGCACTTACCTTGGAATGGTAGAAAAGTATCTCCACTTGTTTCAGTATCCATCTAATCCCCTGTAAGCTGCTAAAAATACAAATATTATTATACAAATGTAAAAAATTAATTTTTAAACATTTATAATGCTGAATTGTTAGTTTTACATCCCTTACAAGAATTATAATACTAATCTGAAGGATTACTATAAAAGTATCAACATTATTATTATTATTATTCAGCAATACATTGTTTAGATTTCACAAACTTGTCACTGTCACGTTATCATATTATTCATTATAATTATATATCCGATTTATTTATATATCTTTTGTATTAAATACGTATATTCAGTTATTGTAGTAATGATGTTTATATTTTTTTTTGGTAGTTTCCACGTACACCTTTTTACAGGTTTTTACGTATCCCCTACACCTTTATTCCATTTCCAATTTTACCCCCTCTTTTTACCCCACCTTCTCGCATTCGCCCGGGGTTATGCCCGTGGAGAGAGGGAAAACCTGTGGCCAAACCCGTTGGGATAAATGCCATTTAGGAAAACCTCCTCCGAGAAGGGCGGTGTATTCGTGAACAATTCTGTATGGGTGGCAAGGTCACATTGCGTAGACTTTAACACCGAAACCGAATGCCTCACACCTCCCGCTCACGTTGTGGAATGTGAAAAAACACCTAACCGATCATTTAAGCTGAGCCCGAGAACGGTCACCCATCCAAGTGCCAACCGCGCTCGGTGCTGCTTAACTTTCATGACCGGCCGAGGTGCGCTTCCGCCACTCCGCCACCGTGTCGGTCAGTAATGATGTTTATATATTTATAGTAATCCTTCAGATTAGTATTATAATTCTTGTAAGGGATGTAAAACTAACAATTCAGCATTATAAATGTTTAAAAATTAATTTTTTACATTTGTATAATAATATTTGTATTTTTAGCAGCTTACAGGGGATTAGATGGATACTGAAACAAGTGGAGATACTTTTCTACCATTCCAAGGTAAGTGCATAAATTTTTTTGCAATGATCATGCTACTAGATTCATCGTTATAAGGCAACAAATATACATTTCTATTAATATTTCGGGCACTTTTCCCGGATATTTTGACCATAAATGATCTTAATGATTTAGACCCACTCTGGAAATTTTTAGGCAGTTTCTGACTATAAAAAGACATCTTTTAGACAGTATTAGGTTACCAGAGTCCGGAGCAGAATTGCTGATTTTCGCTATTTAAGGTTTAAATGGCTTGCAAGGATGTGACAGCATACATTTATGCCTTTAAAAGTATTTTTAATGAAAAGTTCGAAAAATTTTACAAAAAAAGTCATACTTATGTTTTTAGTGAAAAATGCATCCCCTGGGAGCTAAAAATTCATGAAAATGGGCATATAATGCAAAAAACTGCTAAAATGTCAACTTTGACTCTCTGTAACTTAAAATAATGGCCCAGAAAAAATCTGAAAAAATTCAGGAGAACTACTGGATACCTCTAAAACATATTCCCACAGTTATAGCAATATTTATTTTTTTCATCTTCGATGTCACAGAGAACCACCCATATATATATATATATTACACCTTTGGTGTAAGTTATGTCCTAAAATACGTGAAAATTAGTGATTTTATGAGGTTTATGAGGCATAAGTTACACCAGCGGTCTTGGCCAATAATCTAACCCAAGTCATTCGAAAGCTCGCGAAAAATGTGAACTTTTGAGAGGTGTTAGATTAAAATCGATTACGGTGTAGTAGCCTTTTTTTTGATATTCAATATGTCCGGGTGTTCTATCTCTTCGAGATTTTAAAATTAAGAAATGTAACCAGGGTAGATAAGTTTTAAAGATTAATTTAAACAAAAGTTGTTTGTAATGTTTTTTCAAAAAAATCAACAGATTTTGAGATAAATGGCTATAAATATAGAAATTTTTCTAAAAAATTGAAAAATTTCCATTTTTCATGGTCAAATAACTCTTAAGCAAATTATTTTTAACACTTAAATTTTTTTTGTATGTTCTGGAAGATGTTTCCAGCCTGTTCTCAAATTTTGGAGTGATTTAAAATTTTCATCGTACCACTTGTCGTGAAATAGCCCATATATGTGTATATATATGTATGTATGTATGTATGTGGGTGTGTGTGCGTGCGGCGGAATATTTATATAATATATATATATTTTAAAATTGTTTTTTTAAGAATACATAATATATGTATTTTTTCCGTGCGCAAAAAAAAAGTTGTGAACATAACATGAAAGAATGTGTATTTGTTTACTCATTCTTGATAAAACTCATAAAATTTTTAAACGTATACTCAATAATAATAACGGATCTAAAATTCAATGTAATGCTTTAAATACAGATGCAAAATTGTTTGAAGATGAAATAAATATTAATCAAGTATATCATACACTTTTCCAAATATCCATATGATATATACAATGGGTTAAAAATTAAATATATTAATTATTACATTTTTAAGATAATTCTATTATAAACAATTAAATATATTAATTATTGCATTTTTAAGATAATTCTATTTTTATACTTATTTATATTTTAATTACACCTAAGTAATTTATACTCCATAATAGTTTTCTGCAATTGAAAGTACTCAAATCAAAAACACCTTTCAAAAAGGTGTCAAAGCCCGCAAGTATATGTGTTAGCATTTTTAAGATAATTCTATTATAAACAATTAAATATATTAATTATTGCATTTTTAAGATAATTCTATTTTTATACTTATTTATATTTTAATTACACCTAAGTAATTTATACTCCATAATAGTTTTCTGCAATTCAAAGTACTCAAATCAAAAACACCTTTCAAAATGGTGTCAAAACCCGCAAGTATATGTGTTATTCTAATCAAACTTTGAAAATTGTTATCTGATAAATAAAATTGTTATCTGTCTGATAAATTTTAAAGTATAAGATAAAAATATCTTTGATTCTAATTCCCATATTTTCTCTACTTATTTATATTTTTATTACACCTTTTCTATATCTAACTTATATTCCATAATATTTTTCTGCAATTGAAAGTATTCAATTCGAAAACACCTTCCAAGAAGGTGTCAAAACCCGCAAGTATTGTGCTATTCTAATCAAACTTTGAAAATTGTTATCTGATAAATATATTCTGCAATTCAATCTGACATTGTTATCTGATAAATAAATAATTTTAATTTCTAAATACCTTATTTTATCTATTTCTTTGAATTTTAATGAAACATTTTTATAAATATTACGAAAATTTCGTATAAAAAATTTCTGCAATTGAAAGAATTGAAATCAAACTGAAATCGACAAGTATTTTGAATCGTACCATAAATTTATATTTTATATAAACATTTTTATATATATTACTTAAACTTCGTAAAAAGTTTCTACAATTGAAAGCACTGAAATCAAACTGTAATCGACAAGTATTTTGAACCATGCAAAAATTTCTACCAATCTGAATACAGATTTTTTTATATGAAAAGTATCTTACACTATTATTTTTCATTTCTGGCCCTCACATGTTTTACAGTAATAAATAAATAATATTCTAATGATATTAATTTGTGCAAAATTAATTTCTGCAATACTAATAAAATGGGCATTTCTTTTTTATTCTTTTAAATAATATAAAATAATACTTGCACCACCGTTGGTTAAACGCTTCATATATGTGTTAATTCTGACTATATTAACTGATGTTACATTTTATAAATTATTACATACATCTTAGCTTTTATCTTATTAATTAATTAATTAATTGGTAAAATCATGTAGATTGTATATCCTTAGTTAAGTGAAATAATAATTATTTTACATAACTACTAAGAAAAACTTGCTAATCAGCGACGGAGGTCATACGATGTCTTGGTGAAGAAAGCACTTGTTGAAAATACAGTCGCTAGTGGTGCTTGTATCAATCGGCAGGGGCCGGGAATCAAACCTGGGACCTCCAGATTACGAGTCCGTCGCCCTACCGACCAAGCCATCGCAGGCCTCTTTTAGGAACTTTATTAGATAAAAATAATGATGTCTATTTTATCATTGGTGATGTAGGATATTAAAATTGCCAGATAGTATTGCAATATTTATATATTATTACACATTGCAGTTTCTTCACGGTATTATATACTTTCATAAATGTAAAGGAATACATTAGTAAGTCAGAATTAACACATATATGAAGCGTTTAACCAACGGTGGTGCAAGTATTATTTTATATTATTTAAAAGAATAAAAAAGAAATGTCCATTTTATTAGTATTGCAGAAATTAATTTTGCACAAATTAATATCATTAGAATATTATTTATTTATTACTGTAAAACATGTGAGGGCCAGAAATGAAAAATAATAGTGTAAGATACTTTTCATATAAAAAAATCTGTATTCAGATTGGTAGAAATTTTTGCATGGTTCAAAATACTTGTCGATTACAGTTTGATTTCAGTGCTTTCAATTGTAGAAACTTTTTACGAAGTTTAAGTAATATATATAAAAATGTTTATATAAAATATAAATTTATGGTACGATTCAAAATACTTGTCGATTTCAGTTTGATTTCAATTCTTTCAATTGCAGAAATTTTTTATACGAAATTTTCGTAATATTTATAAAAATGTTTCATTAAAATTCAAAGAAATAGATAAAATAAGGTATTTAGAAATTAAAATTATTTATTTATCAGATAACAATGTCAGATTGAATTGCAGAATATATTTATCAGATAACAATTTTCAAAGTTTGATTAGAATAGCACAATACTTGCGGGTTTTGACACCTTCTTGGAAGGTGTTTTCGAATTGAATACTTTCAATTGCAGAAAAATATTATGGAATATAAGTTAGATATAGAAAAGGTGTAATAAAAATATAAATAAGTAGAGAAAATATGGGAATTAGAATCAAAGATATTTTTATCTTATACTTTAAAATTTATCAGACAGATAACAATTTTATTTATCAGATAACAATTTTCAAAGTTTGATTAGAATAACACATATACTTGCGGGTTTTGACACCATTTTGAAAGGTGTTTTTGATTTGAGTACTTTGAATTGCAGAAAACTATTATGGAGTATAAATTACTTAGGTGTAATTAAAATATAAATAAGTATAAAAATAGAATTATCTTAAAAATGCAATAATTAATATATTTAATTGTTTATAATAGAATTATCTTAAAAATGCTAACACATATACTTGCGGGCTTTGACACCTTTTTGAAAGGTGTTTTTGATTTGAGTACTTTCAATTGCAGAAAACTATTATGGAGTATAAATTACTTAGGTGTAATTAAAATATAAATAAGTATAAAAATAGAATTATCTTAAATCCTTCACATACATCTTCATAAGCTATTGTCCTAAACTCTTCGTACATAGTGCAATTGAAATTCTCCTTTAAGAAAAATGACCAAAATTGGAAGAGTGTGTTCACCTCATAACTTCTCTATACCAAGTTGTTTACGCTCTGAAATAAAAAGAGATTCCATGAATTCTAAAGTGAATGACTTTATCTAAATTTTATAAATAATAAATATAACAACATGATTAATATCAACATGATTTCTTTAGCTAAGAAAAGAAAACATTATAATAATCATCATCACATCAAGAATTTATAACTTATAGTTACAAAAAGTAAATTCAAGGTTTTTTAATATCTTACCTATTAAACAACGTAAATGATATTTATGATACACTTGTTGAGTGAAACCGTTTACTTTTAAAAACGAATGACTAGGATGTTGGAACGTTGGCAATGATTGCGGAGCACCACCGTAACTATACTGCCTAAGAAACCTTCGTTTGAACTTGTATCAGCACTACTTCTGTAAATATAAAATAAAAAGAAAATCCTATTATTTTTGTATTAGAAAATAAAGCTAAATATTCAAAAACGTAAAAAATATCACATTAAGTAATAAAAGTTGTTAGAAGATAACACATTAAACATCAGTTAATGGATTGAAAATCTTAATGATGTTCGCAAAACACTTTAATTAATATTGCATAATTACATAATTAAACAATTGTTATATATGTTAAATAAAAATTATACTGTGCTTAAATTATAAATTTTATAAGCTTATTTCAAAATTAATATCTAAGTAATTTATATATTTACCCTGAATATGTTCTCGGTCTTAATAATTATAAGTGCCGTTCTTTTAAATTATTGTATTTATTATTACATAATAAGAACTTTAATAGTAAAATAATAAATACAACATTAAATGCAAACTTAATGTAATTTTAAATAAATTAAAAAATGTAATAATAAAATGTTACAAACCGTTAATATATACCAGATCAACCTTGAGAAAGATTAAACATAGCCAAAACTATCCCAATACAAAACAAGAGGCTCGTGGTTATTGTTGAATTAAACCATTATTATTCGACTCACTACCATTGTTACTCTTGTATTAAAATTGACTAGTAGGTGAATTACTCCTATAATTCATAATTATCTTATATAAATTATCTTTACATTTAATTATAATGTATTCTACAATTTAAAACATAAATAAAATGTAAAAAAATAAATATTACTTAGTTATTGACAACTTACGGCAACTTAATATATTCAAAAATAAATAAAATATAAATCTTATACAATAAATAAATTAACTAGATAATAAATAAAAATTATTTACCATCCAAAAATAGTTATTATTCTATTATTATCAAACACTGCCAACATTGGACAAATACTGGACAAGAGCTTCTGCTATTTTCTAATGCTCACTTAACTTTATATTAGAATAACTAATATCATACAGTAAAACTACATGAAAATCATATAAAAACTATGTGTACATAATGTATATACATAATTTTATATACAAAATAAAATAAATAAACTAACTAGTAACAATCCCTTATATTTATTGTCCGTTTAAATAGTGCCATCAGCGCCATCATACACACATAAGAATAATGTATATCGCATTTTATGTAAGCCGCGTCCCGTATCCAAATTTGAATTTCAAATTTTTTTTATTTTTTTACAAAAATATTTATTTATAACAATTCTCTTTTTTTATTTATTTTTTAATACAAAAAATCGAATAAAAAAAGGAATTATAATAAAAAATTTCATTTATTAAAAAAAAACTAATATTTTTATAACAAAATTTGATATAAAAAAATTAAAAACAGTAAAAAATATTTACCACACACAAAAATAAAATTTTGAAAATAATCGAAACGTCAAACTCTGTAAAGCATGTTTTCAATACGTCCAAATTATTCTAAAATTATAAATTAAAATTTAATTAAAATTTTTAAATAAAATTGAACAAAAAACTTTGTTCTTAAACTTGAAAAATTTGGACTTGAACGTTAAAAAAACATAACGAATTTATTGTGTCCGCGAATTCTAAGAATATATTGATTTTATATTACTTAAATATATTTGTCTTTTCAAATATTATAATTACTTTCTTCTTAATTTATTTAATTAATAAAAAAAAGAAATGATTAACGTTTACATGTTATTAATAACATTGTAATTTAAAATAGAAGTTAATAATTCACTCTTCATGTACATATTTCAATTTATGACTTTGTTCACTGAGTTTTAGTTTTTCACTTGACAAATTCATCAATTTAAACATAAAGTACATATAAGTACCATACACTACTCTAAATATACTACCAAAGAAGGCACCCGATAACACATCTTTGGGACATAAATTAAATTTATATAATGCTCCAGTAACCATTCCACCAGCTGCATAATAAAAAGAAACAAAGCTTCATACAAATGAATTTCTTAAAAAATTAACAAATTTAAACAATATACATGAATGCTGCTGCATATCGAATAAATAAATTAATTATATTGTTTCATATAGACTAATTTAAATTGCACAATATTTTATCACATTTACTTACCTTTACTGTCCAAAATATACGTCCCATTAATATTGTTTTACCAAATATTCTTTAGAAGGAACATTAATGTAAAAAAAATAAACTATACGGTTTTATATAAACATATGTAAATTATGTCCATATGTATTTTTTTTAATCACGTTACCTCTTCTTTCAAAAATGTGTTTCCTATTACTTCTTTCTTGCCAAATATTTTTTTTTTAAATTTTTGAGATATTTAAGGAACAACACTTTTCTCTTCAATACATTGATATTCAGAATATTAGAATTATATCTAAAATTTAACATCTATAAATACATCTGAAATGTATTATTAGAACATATATATGTATATGATATTATTATTATTATTTTATATAATAATAAGCGAGCTATATTCGGTCGTGCCTTATAAATTTCTGTTCTCAGGCGCAGTCTGAGAACAGAAACTTGCGCGCGAAGCGCGCGGGGGGTTGGCGCGCGGCAGCGCGCAGGGGGGCTCGGCCCACCTAGTTTATAATCATTATTTTTTTTATATAATTAATTGTAATTTATATTTTTTATTACAGTATTTTATTACCTTTTATTATTTTTCTGTGAAATCCCAAGTTTGCACCCATAAAAAAGTAATAGCTATTAATAATTTTTGAGAATCATTTTTTTATGTAATAAATTATATCTTCTGATTTTTGTTATAGATATTTACTGTTTTTTGATTTTCTACAAAATTCTAAAATGTTATTGTAGCACTCATACACACTTATACGTACCCACTCACAGACACACATACGCATGGAAATATAATATATATATATACTACGTGAATAACTTAGATGGTACTTTTTTATTTATCTGTTTATTGATCAGTCTTTGGACAAATAACATAAATAGTATTTTTTTATAAAACATTATAAATTATAAAGTTTTTTTTTAAATACACAAACTTAAATCTTGTTAAATGCTAATAAACTTTTATAAAAATAAACTTGAATATTTTGGTATTAATCGAATATTAAATTACAAATCTCTGAAAAATGTTTAGGATTGTTGATCGTTGTTACCATCTTCTAAATTTTGAATAATTTGATCCATTTGCTGTTCTTCCCTTTCATATTGCTCTTTATTTTTTAGACGAATTACTGCATTATTGATCACATTTTGATACTCTATATTTAAATTATTTAGAAAATCGTCAACTTGAGATACAGTCTTGTCCTTTGCTCTCATGAAAGCATATACCCTCCGTTCAATCACCATTTATTCGTTTTACAGGGGACAAAACTTTCAAATGCTTTGTATTTTTCTGAATACGTACACATCTCTTTGAAAGGTTTTCTAATCCGTAAACTCCCTCGCTTAATAAGGCTAGACATTTGGAAGGATTTTTCGTTTTGAAACTATCAGCAAATGCTATAGGGTTGCAATAAACATTGTAGCCGAGGTGAACATTTCCATCGCTGTCATATTGCAGCTCTTGAGCTTTTTGTTTATTAAAGTCATACATGTTGTCGTGAAGTTGAAATGGGTTCTATTCTAAAAAATGAAATTATTACACAAATACATATTTTTGTATGTGAATAAAACATGTGCTATGTACACACACACACACACACACACACACATATATATATATATATATAAGTGTATTTATGTAAAATTACCTGTATTGGCATAACAGTTTCCCAATACCTGATTATGTGTATTCGTACCACTATTACTGCTACACGGAGAAAAGAGTTCTATGAAAAATTACGATATTTTTACTGTAAGCGAGAGACAAACGAGGTTCAGTTGAAAAAGTGCAATATTTATTTTGGTAATAAGTAAACACTTCCAAGAATAATTGCTATTTCAGTTCACTAAAAATCTCGAAAAATCTGGACTCAACAAAATATAAAACAACTGATATTAAATTTTAATGAAAGAAACAACAAATTTTACTGCAAGTCTTATGAAATAATATCACAACAGCTACTAAATTTTGTTAGACATTTCAGTAAAATTTGTGTACGGCGAATGTTAGTAGGCAGGGTAGTACAATTTTAGTGTCCAGTATAGTAAAATTTATTGAAATTTCTGATATTCTCAAACGAAACTGTTAGGTTAGCTGGCTTATTATTCGAATTTATGCAATTAATTAACGCATTTGACTAATCTGAATCGACAGAATTTTAACCATATTAATTACAAACCGACTGGTTTAGCTTTTAATTGATATTAACAACGGGATAATGCAATAAATGTTAATAAAGTTCGCGCATTCTTTGAGCGACGTGTAGCTTATAACGACGATTCGAAGTTAAACAATAATGGAAAGGTTGATGGCGCAGCGGTAACGTGCTCGATTTTGACGCGGAGGGTCCCAGGTTCGAATCCCGGTGTCGGATGATCCAAAGTTTTTTTCATTAAAATAATTTATTATTCAATTTATATTTCAGTTTAAATGTATGTAAATAATAATATATCTAAATAATTCTATGTATAAAATAAAAAAAAAGATGGCACGGGAGCCGTCCGAAAAATAAATTTTTCTTTCTTTCAGTCGCAATAAAAATTACTATACTGCTTTGTAAAATTTAGTGAACTCGTTCTAAAAATTAGTGAACTGCAAGTTTGTCTCGATTTCAAGCAAGAATATCGTAATTTTTATATGAAAATTTTTCTCCGTGTAGCCCTGCTCAGCGTACTGCTTGCATCACTGTTCGGTTCGTTGTTTTTACAATAATTATTTCTAATTTGTTTGAGTTCCCTACGAGTAGATTTTAATCGATACTCTGGTTCTTTAATTACTGTTTTCTGTTGTTCTACAATATCCTGTAAATGTAAATATACAATTAGAACGCATTAAAAACAATATAAGATTTAGACATCTCCGATGCACAGTAAGTTTCACTAAAAACTGATAAAGCGATATAATAATTGTACGTTTTAAATATAAATTAAGAAAATAAATAATATATTTACATTATGAGTTTTCTGTATAGGTGATGACGCTGCAAGAAAATGGTGGCTATTTTCGTGTTCGGATTCAGAAGAATTCTTTTCATCGCTTATTAATTGAACTGCTTTGACGTATCCAGACTTGCTTTTTTTCCTTTTCTTTTCGCTACTACTTGCATGTTGTGAGTTTACATTTTCTTGATTGACTTCTTCGTTTGAATTGTTTGCATCTAAATATTTGTCTACGATGGATTTACATTGATCAGTTTTGTTAGTTTGTTTCTTCTTTTTATTACTTTTAGCTGCTGCTTTCGATTTCTTGATCAAGACGACATCAAGAGCTGGTTCAGTAGCATGTGGTTCGATCACCTCATCTTCCATTGAATCAGTATTATTTACAGTTGTCGCAAACTGTGTGTGTAGCATGTAAAATGTAGCACTTTTTGGTTTCTCCCTCTGGATGCAATTTAATTTTTAATTTTTTGTCTTTGTATACATTTTTATTTTCTTTGTACGCTTTATAATTAAATTTTTTAACAACCCTAGATTCATATATTTGTTTAATTCCGCGTTCACCAACTTTATCTGGAAAAACGGTTTATTAATAGAAGTTAAAATAAGAATGAAAAAACAATAATGAAAACACTCTGATATTGTTATATATTCATTTGTTAATTAGATTGACTGGAATAGTGGAATAGTGGAATAGTGGACTGTGGTTATTAATGCCATGGCGGTTGTCACTGAACTAGTCTGCTAGTGATCGCATGTGAACTGGGCCTTATGTCAACAGAAAGAAAATCAAAAAGTCGTTAAAACAAATCGGTAGTAATGCTTATATTTGATGTGCAGTTTGAATAAAAATACAATTTTCCACTGTAATCAGTAATAATTAACTGTTTACAATATTCATTAGCACAATGAACAGGTGAATATAGAGATGGTTCACTGAGAAAAAGGATCCCTTGAATCTAACGCGAGTACCTAACAGTTAAGGCGCAGAGCCTTAAATATGGCCAAAGCCGCGCGACTTAACAGTTAAGGGGATGCCGTATTACCGACATATTTGATTTTTCAAATTAAATCTTCAGTTTATCTTTCATTCCAATTGTGCGTGCATAGATACATTCTACATGATTTGCAGATTGTGTGCCAACTCGCAGAATTTTAAAATTCGACATATTCATTTAATATTAAATGAAAAATAGTTTGTAAAAACTGCAATGTCGGTAAACAGTTACAATTTTTAGTACATTACAATTTTTCATTTAGATAAGGAAATGTATCGAATTATAAGATTCTGAAAGTTGACGCACAATCTGTTAATCGTGCAGAATGTACCTATGATCGCAAAATCGGGATAAACGAAAATCTCAACATTTAATTTGAAAAATCAATTCGGTAATTTATACTGTGTGGCATCCCCTTAAGGAGCGGCATGGTTATTAATGACTACGACTATTGTATATAAGCTGCTCTGCTTGCAATCGTATTTAACATTATAATAATTTATAATTATACTAAGAATCCTCTGGATGAATCGTTATGTCCTCACGTATTATTAATGATAAATCTGCTATATAATCTTGATGATTTTCAGGTGGTAGTACAGTTTCTTCTACTGATTCAATTACAATATTTTTATTTAATTCAATCCGAAACATTTTAGTTATAAAAATTATAATTCACAATACACATAAAGAATTTATATAAACTAATATATTACTATTTAAAAACTAAACGTACGTGGTCTTTCAACTTTTGCTTTACTTTCATTCGCACACCTGCGCACTTCCAATAACATTTATTGCATCAGACGGGTAATTAAACATTAGATCATGCAAACATTCAACTGAATTAATGTCATTGTCTAAGAAACACGATATTAATACATTTAACACAGATTAATAGATTTAACACGGTTAACAAAAAATTGCAAATCATTGTTCACTTAACCTCAAAATGTTTGCAATTTTGATTACAAATTCTTTATATAATGCATTTGCTCTACTTTATTTCAAAATTTTGAAGTTTAAAAGTTTAATTATAATTATTTTAAACTTTATATAACTTTATATTATTTTTTAAGCTTAAATCGAAGTATATAAATGATTTATTATAAAAATAACATTAAAGGTTTGCTTAAGGCTTACGCATTAACTGTTAAGTATTGGAAGATTTGCCGCAACTGCTGTGCGTAATTGACATTCAAATGCGCAGGGCCTTTGTCACAAAGGATCTTTTTTCTCAGTGTTCATGGCAAAAAATTAACAGTAGCAACATCTAAAAGAAGCAATAAAAAATTGTAAAGTAAGATATTATTAATTACAATTTATGCATATAATGTTATAAACTTTTATGTGTAAACTTCAATTACTGTTGATTATTCTAAAAATGTATTATTATATTTCAGTTAGATTTTTATTGCTAAAATGAATCGCAGAGGCCCTTATAAAAAATATTATGACAAGAATGCTACTAAAACCGAAGTTCCTCGGTCTTCATTGTACAAGAAGAAAAACCAATCAACTAACAATGCATCTAATGAACGTGATAAAGATAAAAATGTATGTATACATAAAACTAATAAATGTGTATTTAAATTTTCTTCAAAATTATATGAAATATTGCTTGATTTTATTTTAGTTAGAAACTATCGCAACTGACTCGTTTCCTGATACTACTGATTATAGGAACCTAAGTAGAGAACGTTCATTTGTACGTATGTTATGTTTTGCTATATATAAGTACAATTCATTACACTGATTTTGTCACAATTTTACTTAGTATTTATTTTACTTTTTTTATAGATTGAATTTGAAATGAATGCTGCTTTTACGGACTTTGTTGAGTTTCCTGATACTTTGGGTGCAGATTCATTTGAAGTAATTATTTTTGTGCTTATTTATTGTCTATTCAATTTGTGA
The DNA here is from genome assembly GCA_026168455.1 of Theocolax elegans. NCBI lineage: Eukaryota > Metazoa > Arthropoda > Insecta > Hymenoptera > Cerocephalidae > Theocolax > Theocolax elegans. Next base: position 48,629 of record JANSJX010000047.1, read on the forward strand.
TTAATATCCCGGTGGGAAAAGTTCTGTTGAATATTATAAAATATTATAAATTTTTTTAAAATTCTATAAGAAATTCTGTAGAATTTATAATATTATTATGGGATTCTATGGAATTTTTACATAATATGTCAAGTACAATATCAGGTTACGAATAGATTTTCTTAGCTATTCAAATACTATTTTACATGCTACATTGTTCAAAAATGATTTATATTTTCATTACAGATCCGAGTAATTGTGTTCGCTTTTGAATGTGACAGTTTAAATATACTGAGCACATACATGAAAATAATATAAATAATTTTAGCATGAAACAGACTTATGACCACAGTGATATGTTCTCAAAAATGTGCATTTGGATATTAATAGGATAGAGTATGATCGCGAATGATAAAAAAAAACTCAATTTCTTTTTAATTTAGAAACAAGTTTTAAATGTTATATAGAATGTGCGTAAATAATTTTTAATATTATAAAGTTTATGTGTACATAATTTCAATATCCATAATGCTCAGTTAATGCAATAAGTCATTTATATTTTAAACTTTAAAGTTAAATAACTCCAAAACTATTTTTTATACCTCCAGAACATTCCTTGCAGGATAATTTTTATCGTAGCCTCCTGAAATTTTGTACAAATCATGAGGTACGTACGAATTATAAAGTTACACAGCGGCCTTTTTTCTTTAAAATTATATATGACATGTTTGTCTTTTTTTAATGCAAAACATTACTTTTTTGAAACAATTATTTAAACAAATTAGGTTTATCACGCCAGAAATTGTATTTCATAGATACACCTTATTTGCTATGTAAAGTTGAAGCTTTTATGTATATAAATTTAAAATTTTTTCACCGGAGTCCTTCAACAACTTTTATCCTGCAAGGAGTTTTTTGTATTTGCACCCGTTTTACGCCTACTTTTGAAAATATTTTAATATTTTACTTAATTAAGGGGATGTCGGCCTCAGAAAATGGTCGTGTTTAACTAACATCCTTTTATAAACAAAAAATGAATTTTTTTAAAAAACCTTCAGGCTCTCGGGAATGTTTTCAACAGTATACCTAAATTTTTCCAGATTTTTAAATCGATTATTTAATTACGATGTTTGGGTTGAAAAATTATGTCTATTTTGACTAAAAATTACCAACCTGAACTTGTTTATTCAATTATTATTAAAAAATTATTGTTTCTTAAAAAATCAATTCTTCATGCTCTCCCTTATGTTTTAAACTGTTATCCTTATGAATTTTTTCAGAATTATTATTTAATACTTAAACTATAATTTTTGGGTTGAAAGGTGTAGATCCCTGCAATCTGGGTCTGACATGTCCTTAATGTATTAAAAATCATTAATAAAGAATATTTTTTATAATGTATTTTATAAAGATGACATTTGACATAATATTTTATAAAAATTACAAAAATATTATCTATACTCTATCCTTAATTGTATAAAAGTAGCCAAATTATTGGCAGCAAGTTTCATTGTCGTACTATTACCCTAACCAAAAATGAATCCTTTGTACAGTTCTAATTGTTTAATTTTCGATAAAATAATTTCAGCAATTCTTCAAATCTGATTATGAGGAGGAAAAAGAACGGAAGTATTTAAACGAAGAAATATGTGAATGCTCGAAAGTAAAAGTTGAGAAATGTTGTTAATATTTATGAACATTATGAAGAAGCATTCGCTGAAATGGACGGTAATCTTAGATATATTTGTAGCATTGAATTATCTATTTAATAAGTCTATTTTTCCTGTTACAAAATTTATGATTAAAAAGTTATTGAAAGTGAAAACTAATTCATTGACGTACCACGTGATATGTGGTGAATGTGATAAATATTTAGGTAAATACTTGGAGTTAAAAAACAATATAGTTTGTGAATGCGGTACAACAATATTGCCAACATCATGTGATCATTTTTTATACAATTTGATATTATAGACCAATTAAAAAAGCTTTTTTCTAAAGAAAGATTTAAAAGACAGAAAAAAAATATAGCAATTTGGAAGATCTTTATGATGGTGCACATTACAAAGAAAGAAGTAATCTTTTAAATGGAACATCGAATTTTTCTTATACATTTAATACGGATGGATGCCAACCTGCGGATAAAGGAAAAATTACTGCATGGCCGATATTTTTAATGCTGCATGAATTTCCTGACCACTTAAGAAAAAAATTTATGATACTAAAAGGATTGTGGGTTGCTAAATTCGAAACAAATTTTAACATTTTTTTACAACCCTTTGTTGACCAAGCTAATTATTTATCTACAAATGGTTTTGAATGGTTCAAACATGGTAGACTAATATCAAGCAAGGTACTTTCTTTAGGTTGCTGTGTAGATTCCGTGGCAAGATGTGCTATGCTTAATATGAAAAAGTTTAATGGCATTTTTGGATGTACTTTTTGTGAGCATCCTATTGTACAAGTTGATGGAGTCCGAAAATATTGTATGTTAGACAATCCTCCAAAAAAAAGAACAGATAGTAGTATAAAATCGCAAATGGTAGAAGCTGCTAAAGATCCAACAGCTACTTCTATAGCTGGATGGAGTATCGGGACCATCGTGTTTGATGAATTTGCAACACTTTGATCTATCAAAAGGTATGATTGTAGATTTTATGCACTCTTGTTTACTAGGAGTAATCAAACTTTAAACAGAGATTATAATGACGACCTTCAAAAGAGCATTTTATGTAGGATCCCGTGCTCATATTCGTATTATTAACCAACGTTTACAGTTCTTAAAACTTCCGACGTGCGTTGCAAATGTACCAAAATCTATCGATGATAGAAACAATTTGAAAGCCTCACAATGGATGATTTGGTTGCTATTCGGTTCTCTACCTTCATTAAGTGGTATATTACCTATAGAATACTTCAACCACATTGCATTGTTAAGCACAGCTATTAATATTTTTTGCAAGATAGTATATCACCCGATGAATTTAAAACAGCTTCCACTTTATTAATAAAGTATGTTTACCAATTCAATCAATTTTTCGGAGACCACTATATGTACTACAATGTGCATTTACTTTTACACTTATCAGATACAGTTAAAAATTGGGGTCCATTATGGGCCATTAATACATTTCCATTTGAAAATCAGAATAAAAACTTATTGCATATGAAAACTAGTAATTTTCACATCGCAAAACAAATAGCCATTAGATTATTGACGTATCAGCAAATTCCTCTTTTAGAAATTCAAAGTTTCATCAGTCAAGAAATCAGAGATTTTTGTGATCAATTAAAGAGTAATAGACTAAAAAAAGCAATACAAATTAAAGATGTTACATTGCTCAGTAAAGGAACAAATCAGAAATTATCAGAAGAACAACTTATGTGCCTTCGATTGCATATTGATGTACAAAAAATAACAGAATGTATGAAGTATAAAAAATTTATTTACCAACATTATAGATATACTACGTATTATTGTGCAAAAGGTAAAAAAACAAATGATTCGATTTTTGAAACAAAAGACGGAAACTTTGGACTTATAATTTCTATAGTTTTAATTAGTTATGATGGTATAAGCGACGTTTTTCTTTTTTTTAAACCACTAACAGTATCTAATATTTCTATTGTGAATGATCTAGACTTACAAAGTGTAGTAAATTCAAAAAAATGTTCACTTGACACTTGAATTGAATTCTACTATGCCGACACCTGTATATTACACGCACTATTACTCATATTACTATTATTTAATACAATAACAACCTATAAACGCAGTGGAGGCATATTTGTAATACATATATTGAATAAATTATAAGTATAAAAGTTTGAATTGTGATAAAATGTGCTTATAATTTGAAAAATACCATCTCAAACATAACCTCTCTTAGTTAACAGGCAATAACGATTTAATAGAATTTTGTAAAAACTGGATAGATTTCTACCAAATACAGTGCAGACGCACATTTTCACGATATTGGTGAATGATGGTGTTCAGGGAATGTGGAAGGGTTGCGCGTAAAATGAATGTGAGATAGATTTCGATATTTGTGTATTTATTGAGATGTTACTCGCTCGGGTGTTAGACCGATTCTGAACACAGCAGAGATGCCGCTTGGCGCGCTATCGCTGTTACCCCCACCACTCTCGCAGTTGAGTTGCTGAAAAAGACTGAGCGCTTCACAAGCAAATATGCCGAGCCTCGGAACGCGAAAATACTTAATTCTAACACTCCCGCTATTTGAGTGTTTTCGATGTCTTTATCATAAATATTTTTTTGTTTGTTTTATTTATTACAATGTTGGAGCTATTACATTAATCTTAGTACGCATCAAGTTAAATTTTTCGAAACTTAGAGCCTTTGTAAACATATCCGCGCACTGCTCTTTCGTATTTACATATACGGTATCAATCGAACCATCACGCAATTTCTCGCATATGAATTGATAGCGAACGTCTATGTGTTTGGACCTACGGTGAAATTCCGGATTACGGGTTAATTTAATCGCACTTTGATTATCCACTAATAGAGTCGTTGGTCCAACGCATCCACGTCCGATATCGTACAACAACTTACGCAGCCAAATTGCTTCCTTTGTAGCCTCACTTGCCGCTATGAATTCTGCTTCAGTCGTGCTGAGACTTACAGTGCTCTGTCTTCGTGACGACCAGACTACGCAATTACCGTTTAATAAAAATACATAACCGCTGGTTGATCGACGAGTTACAATGTCTCCAGCATAGTCCGCGTCCGAGTATCCAACGAGTCCGTCATCCGCGCCATTATTACGAAACAATAACCCAAAGGAACTTGTCCCTTTTAAATATCGTAAGATTCGTTTAGCTGCACGCCAATGCGACTCGTCATAATTATCAAGGTACCTGCTGACTACGCCGACAGCATACGTAATGTCGGGTCGTGAAATCACGGATAAATATAACAGAGATCCGACTAGTTCGCGATAGGGAAGTTTTGACTCGTTTTTTGCAGTTGGATACGTTAGCTTTTCGCTCGGGTCGGCGGGCGTTTTAACGTCGTTCGCGTCTACCATTTCGAATCTTTTTAGAATTTTGTTAATGTATGCCTCCTGACTTATGAAAATATAATTATTGTGGTGCAAAATCTCCATGCCAACAAAGAAATTCAGGTTAGTTACGGTAATGTCGAACTCTTTCGTAAGAACGTCTACTAACTCGTTGAGTACGTCGTGATCGCTACACAATAATAACCCGTCGTCGACGTACAGTGCCAGGTATACTTTATGACGTTTAAATAGGCCCGTATACACGCATTTGTCCGCGCTAGTTTGCACGAAACTTAAACTTTTAATGAATGTATCAAACCTCTCGTTCCAACAACGTCCAGCTTGTTTTAAGCCATATATCGCTTTCTTAAGTTTTAAAGCGAAAATTTTACTGTCTATGTTTAGTCCGTCTGGAGCTCGCATGTACAACGTTTCGTTCAACTCGCTATTTAAGTATGCAGTACTCACGTCGAAATGTAAAGAACAGAGTTTCTCATCCACAGCTATCGATAACAATGTTCGGACGGATACGAAGCGAACTACAGGGGAGAAGGTTTCACTATAGTCCACACCGGCCTCTTGCGAAAAGCCCTGCGCACATAACCGTGCTTTATAGCGACATTGATCTGTTTCTTTTGTAGATTTGATTTTAAAAACCCATTTGTGACCTACGAGCCCTCTGCCTTCCGGTTTTTCTACGATTTCCCATGTTCCGTTTTTCGCGTGAGCTTCGAGCTCCTCTTCGATTGCTTTTTTCCAAAACGGAGCGTCTGCGCAACTTAACGCGTCGTTATAGTTTTTCGGCAAATCGTATAACTTGTCATAAGCAACGTCGCAAACAAACCGATCTGGTGAGCGCAGACTCTCGCGGGGTCATAAGCTGTACCGAGTCCGCTCGACTCGGGTTTGATCGTCGCAGTCTGCTTCGGCATTTACCTCGCGTGCATTTGCAGGTCTGCCGCGCTCTTCCACAGGAGGCTCGACGTTTCTACCGACACCAAGCCCGTTTTCGTCGTCTGCTCCGCGCTCTTCGTTCTCTTGAGCCTGACAGCGGCCGTTTCTTATATCGGTTTCTTTGTCGCACGCGCTAGTAATCGGGATCGAAACCATTCCTTCTTTCGCGTTTTTCCACGAATTTTCGTTGAATAGTACGTTTCGCGAAATTGTTATCCGGGCGGTGTTCGAATCAAACAATCGGTAATTCTGCGAGTCGTTTTCATACCCGACGAGCGTTAATTTGACAGATTTCGCGTCCCATTTCTTCCTCGAGACGTCCGGAATTAATGCGTACACATCGCTCCCGAAAACACGCATGCGTGATAAGTCCGGTTTCTTATTGTACCATAACTCGAAAGGAGTTTTTGTGGGTGACCTCGTCCCAATTGTTCGGTTTAGCGTGTACACGGCAGTGTTTACTGCCTCGGCCCAAAGGCGTTGCGGTAAAGTTCGCGCTAACAACATAGTACGAGCGCATTCTACTACGGTGCGTATCTCGCGTTCCGCTCGCCCGTTTTGCTGCGGCGTGTAAGGAGCCGAAAACAAAAGTTTGATACCTTTAGCGGCCAAAAAATCTTTAACGCGGTTGTTCGTGTATTCAGTACCGTTATCTGCGCGGACGATTTTCACTTCCTTGTCGAATTGATTTTTCACATGTATGATATGATTTTTCAAAGCATCGTACGCGTCACTTTTATGTTTTAGAAAATTTACGCTTCGAAAACCCGACGATTCGTCCTTGAACAAAATAAAAAATCTGGCACCGCTGACCGATGTTGTTTGCATAGGCCCACAAAGGTCGGTATGGATTACGTCGCCAGGAGCCGTGTTTACTATTTTTTCGATCCTTTTAAAGGGCAATTTAAATTGTTTCCCGTATGGACAGCCCTCACAGAAAAAGTAATTTTCCTTACTTAGCGATATTCCCGAAACTGCCTCGCATTTTACCATGTCTTTCAGTGCGCCAGTGTTTACGTGGCCGAGACGCTCGTGCCATAATTTAGTCGAAGCTACACATACGCGATTTACCTCGGCGACTTTCAATTTTATGAACATTTTAATCAAATTGTTGCGCTGTTTTAGACCTTGCGCAATAAGCTTATTTTCTTTAGAATAAATGTGCGCTTGATCGCAAGCGAGAAGTATAGTATATCCCGACGCGGTACATACTCCTGCCGATAATAGATTTTTCTTAAGGGACGGCGCGTACAAAACATTATTTATTTCGCCGTCGAGCCATTGACCGTTTACTAGGCGCGTGATCTCGACCTTCCCGTACCCTTCGACTTTTAGTCGGGTGTCGTCGCCGAGATGTACATACTCGTCTCGCATAGATGTAAATTCCGAAAACCATTCGCGTCGGCATGAGTAGTGGCGGGAGGCGCCACTATCGAGTAACCACAGTTGTTCGTCGTCCGTTTCGCGGAACCAGTTCGCGTCGTAACTCGAGTACAGAATTTCTTTTTCTACCTTTCCGACTATTTCACTTTTTGACGAAACAACAAATGCGCTAAAATTCACGGAATCTTCGCTATCTTTAGGAGGATTTTGATTTTCGTTAGGCGCTTTGCCTGTTTTTTTCTTATTTTTTCGCGCGTAACAATATCTCGCGATGTGACCGCTCTTCTTACAGAAATTACAAACAACGCTTTTCTTACTTTTATCCGGGTTGCCGCCGTTCGATGAAAAAACCTTCTTACTCTGGTTCTTCGAGAAGCTGGTGGTCGCAAGTGCGCTGGTCACGTCGTCCACGTCGTATAGGCGGGATTCTTCGCGTAAAATTCTCTCGCGTAATTTTATTAGAGTTTGATCCGCTTCGGGGACGCTGTCCCATGCTGATATGAACGGGCTGTATTTTGCCGGCAGCGTTCCGATGATTTTCGCCATTATCATTACGTCAGAAATGATCTCTCCGACATCCTTGAGCTGGTTTGCGAGGTTTTCTATTTTTGCCATGTGCTGCGCCGCTGAGTCGCCCGACGCCATTTTATATTCGTGGAACCTCGTCGTTAAAGTAAGTTTGTTGGCGGCGCTCTTTTGTTCGTGGATGCTCGATAATTTTTCCCACATTGAACTGGCAGATGTGCAGGTGATTAGGTAGTCGAGCTGGGTGTAGTCCATAGATGAAGACAAAATGTACATCGCCTTTGCATCTTTTTTGGTCCAATCCGCGCGGGTTGCGGCGTTTGCTTGAACGTTTTCTGGCTTAGGTTCAGTGCCGTTCACGATGTCCATCAGGCCTTGAGAGACAAAAATCGCTCTCATTTGGAATTTCCATAATTGGAAATTTTGGCCGTTAAATTTTGTCACGTTCCTCAAATCCGGTGCGTTAGCGTCCGACATAATAGTTGATTTGCTGAATAACGTGGGTCTGTTAAACTAAATCACTCGAGCGAAAAATGTGTTGTACGAATACGCGTGGACGCGAAAAGTTTCTTCGCACTCTCACAAACAAAATCTCACTGTAAAAACACTTGACGCGAAAAATTGTCCCTTTCTGAGCCAATGCGTGGCTGGGCCCATAACCTGTTCAGGGAATTATGTGGAAGGGTTGCGCGTAAAATGAATGTGAGATAGATTTCGATATTTGTGTATTTATTGAGATGTTACTCGCTCGGGTGTTAGACCGATTCTGAACACAGCAGAGATGCCGCTTGGCGCGCTATCGCTGTTACCCCTACCACTCTCGCAGTTGAGTTGCTGAAAAAGACTGAGCGCTTCACAAGCAAATATGCCGAGCCTCGGAACGCGAAAATACTTAATTCTAACAGATGGCATACTAAAAAAAACAGTCAAAAGTAAACGACGAAGAAATAAATTGAAAAATACGATTGATACAAAGACGTTGGGAACGTGGTACTAGATGTTTGCGATGGAAATAAATATAGATTGCAATGACAAGGATCAAGAAACAAAGTAGAGCCTACATTTTACATTATCTTGGAATCGTTTTACAGTAAAAACTATAGGAATACATAAACAATTGAAAAATTAAATGAAAAATAAAAACGATATTTATTTCCTCTAAAAATGTTTAATTTAGCAGACGGAAGAGTAAGAGAAAGTTTAGCTACGTAGTTTGAAAATCCACCAGTAGGTGGCGATGCTAAACGTTTCCAGCTTATTAAAATATGTTTCAGTTCATTCGTGGTGGAATAGGAGACGCATTCTATAGGAGATGCGTGCACTATTTCGAACCGACTACCGCACGCACCTTCTACTTTCAAATACATTGTAATATGCAGACGATTTTGGGTGCATTATTTGTTTAATTACAGTTATTTAAATTATTGTCAGCTTGAAAACAGAGTAGAGGCATATTATTAATAAACATTTAAAGTTTATAACAAACACAAAATTTCAATTTATGTTAAAATATCGATATTATTTGAAATATAGAAATGGAAACATAACCTCTCTCAGTCCAAAGCGACGGATTCTATAGGAGGTGCGTGCACCGATCCGAGTCGTCCGCCGCACGCACCTCCTACTTTCAAATACATTGTAATATGCAGACACTCAATCTGGGATGCATTATTTGTTTAATTACAGTTATTTAAATTATTGTCAGCTTGAAAACAGAGTAGAGGTATACTATTAATAAACATTTAAAGTTTATAACAAATACAAAATTTCAATTGATGTTAAAATATCGAAATAATTTGAAAAATACGAATGGAAACGTAACCTCTCTCAGTCTAGAGCGACGGATTCTATAGGAAGGGCGTGCACCGATCCGAGTCATCCGCCGCACGCACCTCCTACTTTCAAATACATTGTAAGTTGCAGACACTGAATCTTATTTGCAGTAATTGTTTGCAGTAATTGTTGAATTACAATGATTTCATATCATAATTAATAAACATTTTTTTAATAAACATAATTAGGGTATTATTATTAAACATTTTAAGTGTATATCAAGTACAAAATTGAAATGGTGTTAAAATATCTTTAAAATTTGAAAAGTACGTATTTTAACATGTCCTCTCTTAATCTACAGCAACTGAGTCTATAGAAGTTGCGTGCAACGATTCGAAACGTCTGTATTTCCGTACAAGTAAAACCATTCGCGCGCTCAGAGGCTAGGAAGATAGTCGACCATGCGGAACGTAAAATACGACTAGCTTCCTAGATCTTTATATATAGATATATATATGAGGATCTAGGAAGCTAGTCGAATTTCACGTCCCGTCTGATCGACTAGCTTCGTAGACTCAAAACGCGCGGACTTTTTTACTTACACAAGAATTATCGAAGGCTATTATTGTTATAAATAAAATATTTAATTCTCTGGAACTAGTCAAACATAGTATTTATTATATCGCTGTTGTGCAATGACAGCCTAAATGTTATAAGTTAAAAAAAAAAATTATTCAGAATGCGCTAATACATCTCTGTAGGATCTACAAGACTAGTAGATTTCACGTCACGTCTGGTCGACTAGCTTCATTGCCCTGAGCGTGCAAATGATTTTACTTGCACGGAAATACAGACGACCGAATCGGTACACGCATCTCTTATTGTATCCGACGTTGTAGACTGAGAAGAGTTATGAATTGATTATAATTTTTCAACTTTTAACGATATTTTAACTCAATTTCGAAATATGTTTCCATTCGTATATTTCAAATTTTAATGATATTTTAACATAAATTGAAACTTTGTAATTGTTACACACTAAAAATATTTATTAATAATATGCCTCGACCACCATTTCAAGCTGAGATTATTTTAAATAATTGTAATTAATTAAATAATGCACCCAAGATTGAGTGTCTGCGCATATTACAATGTATTAGAAAGTAGGAGGTGCGTGCGGCAGACGGCTCGAATCGGTGCACGCACCTTTTCTAGAATCCGTCGCTTTAGACTGAAAGAGGTTATGTTTCCATTCATATTTTTCAAATTTTATCGATATTTTAACATAAATTGAAATTTTGTATTTGTTATAAACTACAATCTAACATTATATTAAAGTACAAATCTACGTCCGGGCGTCCGTCCGTCCGTCCGTCTGTCCGGGCAAGTGTTCCCTTGATCCCCAAGGATTACTTTTACGACGTTTTGGGACCGTTAGTATTATATATATTAGCCTAATAATTTTTGGGACTTAATATTTTTGGGACTCAACATTTTGGGCCTTAAAAATTTTAGTCTTAGATTTTGCCGTTAAAACTTTTGGAACTCAACATTTTGGGGCATAAAAATTTTAGTCTTAGATTTTGCCGTTAAAACTTTTGGGACTTAATATTTTTGGGATTCAATATTTTGGGGCTTAAAAATTTTAGTCTTAGATTTTGCCGTTAAAACTTTTGGGACTTAATATTTTTGGGACTCAAAATTTTGGGCCTTAAAAATTTTAGTCTTAGATTTTGCCGTTAAAACTTTTGGGACATAATATTTTTGGGACTCAATGTTTTGGGTCTTAAAAATTTTTAAAATTTAAAACATTTTAGTCTTAGATTTTGCCGTAAAAACTTTTGCGACTCAACATTTTGGGGCTTAAAAATTTTAGTCTTAGATTTTGCCGTTAAAACTATTGGGACTTAATATTTTTGGGACTCAACATTTTGGGCCTTAACAATTTTAGTCTTAGATTATGCCGTTAAAACTTTTGGAACGTAATATTTTTGGGCCTTAAAAATTTTAGTCTTAGATTTTGCCGTTAAAAATTTTTGGGACGTAATATTTTTGGGACTCAATGTTTTGGGTCTTAAAAATTTTAAAAATTTAAAAAATTTAAAAAATTTTAGTCTTAGATTTTGCCGTTAAAACTTTTGGGACATAATATTTTTGGGACTCAATGTTTTGGGTCTTAAAAATTTTTAAAATTTAAAACATTTTAGTCTTAGATTTTGCCGTAAAAACTTTTGCGACTCAACATTATGGGGCTTACAAATTTTAGTCTTAGATTTTGCCATTAAAACTTTTGGGACTTAATATTTTTGGGACTCAACATTTTGGGCCTTAAAAATTTTAGTCTTAGATTTTGCCGTTAAAACTTTTGGGACGTAAGATTTTTGGGACTCAATATTTTGGGCCTTAAAAAATTTAGTCTTAGATTTTGCCGTTAAAACTTTTGGGACGTAATATTTTTGGACTCAATGATTTTGGGTCTTAAAAATTTTTAAAAATTTTAGTCTTAGATTTTGCCGTTAAAACTTATGGGACTCAACATTTTGGGGCTTAAAAATTTTAGTCTTAGATTTTGCCGTTAAAACTTTTGGGACTTAATATTTTTGGGACTCAACATTTTGGGCTTAAAAAATTTTAGTCTTAGATTTTGCCGTTAAAACTTTTGGGACGTAATATTTTTGGGAATCAATGGTTTGGGTCTTAAAAATTTTTTAAATTTAAAAAATTTTAGTCTTAGATTTTGCCGTAAAAACTTATGCGACTCAACATTTTGGGGCTTAAAAATTTTAGTCTTAGATTTTGCCGTTAAAACTTTTGGGACTTAATATTTTTGGGACTCAACATTTTGGGCCTTAACAATTTTAGTCTTAGATTTTGCCGTTAAAACTTTTGGAACGTAATATTTTTGGGCCTTAAAAATTTTAGTCTTATATTTTGCCGTTAAAAATTTTTGGGACGTAATATTTTTGGGACACAATGTTTTGGGTCTTAAAAATTTTAAAAATTTAAAAAATTTTAGTCTTAGATTTTGCCGTTAAAACTTATGTGACGTAATACTTTTGGGACTCAATGTTTTGGGTCTTAAAAATTTAAAAAATTTTAGTCTTAGATTTTGCCGTTAAAATTTTTGGGACTTAATATTTCTGGGAGTCAACATATTGAGCCCCATACATTTACTGTATATTTATTTATTTAATGTAATACTTCGTACAGAATCCTACAATATATATTTTATTATATTAAATTGGTACTCTAACAATATTACTATTTGTTTTTCATCTATATACTGAACTACGTTTTAATAGACAGAAATACGGTTCATATTATTTAATACACCACTAATCAAATAATAGCAAAAAATAAAAAAATAAAAAAATAGCGAGTGTAAGTGAGTGAGTATTTTTTTGCTATTAAATTTTTTGTTAACCATTATACATTTTAAATCCAATAAAATACGAATTATTTAATTAGCATATATATAGGATCTTGTAGATTATGGTTATATTTTGCAATAAAAATTTGTAAGTAAAATATTATTGTTTTATGCAAAGGAGAGTGACATTCTGAGTGACATTCATTATTTTTAAATCAAGGATCGAATATACATTTAATATATTACATGTTGTAAACTTATTTAATTAATTTATAAGGATTTTAATTTAATATTTATTATAAGAAATACAATATAAAATAATTTGTTATAACCAAAATCTATATTATATTAAAATTCATCCGTTCTCCGGTGTCCGGCGGTGGTGTCCGGTGTCCCGCGACGGTGTCTGGTCTCCTGTTGTAAGAATGAAGAGTATGTGTGGAGTGGAAGGGTTAACAATGATATTTCGGCAATTTCTGAATTATTTCGGGATAACTCCACTAAATACGGGATTTCCTGGATATTTCGGGAATTTTTGAGGTATTCCGGGATAACTCCACTAAATACGGGATTTCCTGGATATTTCGGGAATTTTTAAGGTATTCCGGGATAACTCCACTAATTTCGGGATTTTCTAAATAATTCTGTAATTTTTTAGATATGCCGGGAAATCTTCACTAATTTAGGGTTTTCCTGGATGTTTCGGGATTTTCTTTAGTATTCTGGAATAACTCCACCATTTTCGGGATTTCCTGCAAGTCTCGGGTTTTTTGTGGTATTTCGGGATAACTCCTCCAATTTCGGGATTTCCTGGATGTTTCGGGATTTTCTGTGGTATTCCGGGATAACACCACCAATTTCGGGATTTCCTAGATGATTCGGAATTTTCTGTGGTATTTCGGGATAAATCCACCAAATTCTGGATTTCCTGGATGTTTCGGGATTTTCTGAGGTATTCCGGAATAAATCCACCAATTTCGGAATTTCCTGGATGTTTCGGGATTTTCTGTGACATTTTAGAATAAATTCACTAATTGAGGGATTTTCTGGATGTTTCAGGATATTCTGACGTATTCCGGATAACTCCACCACTTTCGGGATTACCTAGATGTTTCGGGATATTCTGTGGTATTCCGGAATAAATCCACCAAATTATGGATTTCCTGGATGTTCCGGGATTTCCTGGATGTTTCGGGATATTCTGTGGTATTCCGGGATAAATCCACCACTTTCGGGATTTCCTGGATGTTTCGGGATTTTCTGGATGTTCGGGATTTTCTGTGGCATTCCGGGTTAATCCACCAATTTCGGGATTTCCTGGATATTTCGGGATTTTCTGTGGTATTTCGGGATAAATTCTCTAATTTCGGGATTTTCTGGTTATTTCAAGATTTTCTATGGTATTTTGGGATTTTCTGTGGTATTTCGGGAATTTTTAATGTATTCCGGGATAACTCCACCAATTTCGAGATTTTCTTAATATTTCGTTAATTTCTGAGTAATGCCGGGATAAATTTACTAATTTTGGGATTTTGTGGATATGTCGGGATAACTTCATTAACTACGGGATTTACTCGATATTTCGGGAATTCCTGATGTATGCCTGGATAACTTCACTAATTACGGGATTTCCTCGATATTTCGGGAAATTTTGAGGTATTCCGGGATAACTTCACCAATTCCGAGAATTACCTTAATATTCCGGTCATTGTTGAGGTATGCCGGGTTAACTTCACTAATTTTGGGATTTAGTGGATACTTCGCGAGTTTCTGAGTTATTTCGGGATAACTTCACTAATTACGAGATTTCCTGGATATTTCGGGATACTTCACTAATTACGGGATTTCCTCGATATTTCGGGAATTCGTGAGGTATTCCGGGATAACTCCACTATTTACAGGATAAAATATTAAAAAAGTGTGTAAGCACTTTTGCCAGTACTCCAATGTTTGTATATTTTTGTACCAAATTAAATTATTATATTAAGAACATACCTATAAGTAATATTATAAGTAATTAATAATAAATAATAGTCACTACATACATAAATAATGTAAAAATAAAGTAGTCACAGTAATACTAACATAGACTGAAGCAGTACTGTCAGTCTAATAATTTTTAATAACTTAAATAATATATTTTAATGTAATATATATTTTATTTGATGATTCGTTCTGTTTTTTTATCACAGTTAAATATACGTTTTTACACATTTTTCATCATACTCTATTACAAAGGTGTAAAATGAGTGAGAAAGGTGGTTAAAAAAATTAAAATTTTATTTTTGATTTATCATCTATATATATAATTATATATACAAAATTCATCCGTTCTCCGGTGTCCGGTATCCCAAAAGTTACAAGAATTAAACGTATCTGTGGAGTGGAAGGGTTAACGCTGAATACGACAACCACACATTTATCTCACATCTAATGATAGGTGCACGAGGAGTCATGGGGGGGGGGGGGGGGTAAAATTAGAACATTTTTTAAATATTTTATAGAGGTTATCGGTATATATGAATTAGAATATGACGACCATTCTTTTTTATTCTAAGCACGTTCAAGTACTCATTTAAAATGAAACTACTGTAAGCCTGCCAATTTATCAATGGTATGTTTGCCGGGTGCGTTGGTGGTTTTATACTTAGCAAGCTAGAAAATATTCACTTGACAACGCTTATTCCGCGTAAGAAACAACGCCTATTTCGATGCTACCGAAAACTTACATAACATATTTAGAGGTAAAAAGGTAAAAATATACGAATTAACGGCAAATATTTATCGTTCTGGTTTGTCCATGCACTTCTGATCACAGGAAGTGTAGTTTAACACAAATATATGCTTGCTTATACTTAGGATACTGTGTGTAAAAGACGAACTTACCAATAGATTTGCTAATAAACAACTACACATTAATACTCACATAGAGTCGCACGCGATAACATAAATATTACTAGCATTCTGATATACAATAAATCAACGCACCAAACAATAATAAAAAGGCAATGTCTAATAACGATACAATTAACAAGCGAATAAAATTTTTTTGATAGTTATTATTTAACGTAATTCATTTTTTTACACCCAAATACGGTGCTAATTAGCGACGAGGGCATGGGATGTCATTATGAAGAAAATACTTAATCAAAAATATATTCCCCAGTAGAGCTTGTGTCACTCATCTCGGGCCGGGAATCAAAATTGGAACCCCCAGATTATGAGCCCGAACCCCTAACTAACAGACTTTGATAAAATATTTAATCTTAATGCGTCAATTTTAATTGCAACAAAATCTCATCAAATATAACTTTATTCTATTTGTTAGTGAAATATGGTTGTTTACCTATACTAATTTTATACAAAATACATAATACAAATAATTGTACTTCATCTTTATAATATTTTCTCTCAAAAAATGTGCAAATTATATGTAACATTTTTATTTACTATAAAAGAACAGTATATCCAATTATTTAAAACTACATTTTCTTTGCAACATAGTTACAATGTTTCCCAGTAATTCTACGTTTTCTCCATGGACAACAAATAACAACGTTAAATTTCTTTTCAAAAATACTCACAAATATCTCGAAAAATACGAATTTTAAACAATTTTTCTGCAGCTTTCAAAAATAGTGTTTGTACTAATTTTATTGATAATAATCATACAGCTTATCGAAATTATCAACAAAAAAGATGCTGTATTTTTCAGCAGGATTCTGCAGTAAATTTATACATTCGTATACAAGAATTTCCTACAGCATATTTCAATAGGCGAAATCACTGTTGAAAAAGTATGCAGCTATTTATGTATATCCTACAGATAATTATGCAGAAACATCTGCAGAAAAATCTGCAGGTATTTATTTAAAAAAATCTGCAGATATTTTCCATAAGGGTACAATATCAAATATATCTCGTTGGTTTGAAGTTAATGAATCAATTTCAGTTTGCGCATCTGTAATTGTACTATTTATTTCATCTTTATCATATGTATGATATTCTAATTCATCATTAATTAATGGCAATTCAAAGTCGGTTATATTGAATCCATGACTTAATAAAATATTATTTATAATTATTAATGATTGATTTTCACCTATCGATTGCTCAACATTTGGAGGATAAAAGTTCATTTTATATTTGTGATATAAAAGTGATGCATTTATTGGATTGTGGAATATACAAATAAACGCAAATAATTGACATAAAGCTTTAGGAAAGTTAGTTGCTGAAGCTTCTTCTAAACATCGATCCCATTCTTCATCTTCACTTATAAGTTGTTTTGCTTTGGCAGCATCGTAGAAAGTTGGATGGACAATATTGTCAACCGTACGCAAATATTCAAAACTGTATGCATCTCTAATATGTAATAATAGTAATCTTAAAAAGTATCGTTCTCGTTCTTTAGGATTAACTAAATACATTCTACTTAATATTGGTTTATTAAATTTTTATCTAATATTCCAATTTTATTTTTTTCATCAAATGTATAATATTGTGGTATTTCTGAATATAAATATTTTTGCGCTTCACTGTCTTCTTTATTTAATTGAAACCAAGCAGTTAAAGTAGTTTCTATATTTTTATTAATTGCTTCTTCTTCACAACCTTCTTTAAAATATATATTCTGTTCATTTTCATTGTGTACAGCTAATCTGTATATAAAATGAGATAATTCATGTAATGGATATTCTAATAATCGAAACATTGCTTCTGGAGGACTAATATATCTTGTATTTAAATATTGTTTTATTTCATTGTAATTGTATTCATTTGTATTTGTTGAGTCACTTATTTCGGTAAGCTCATCGTTAGTTTTTTTAATATTATTATTAGATATTTTTACGAAAGCACAATCATCTCATTTATAACAGTATTTAAATAAATATTTAATGCATTGAATAGTAGAACATGCTTCAACATTTATATGACAATTAAATTTTAATAATAAATAAGGATTGTAAGGAACTACATATCTATTATCAGCAGTTCTTTTATTTTTGTATTCATTATATACTATTTTTGTTCTTTTATTAGATCTTTTATACAACGGATATCCTGTTTTTTGAAAAGTTGTTGTATCTCTAAATGATTTAGGAAAATTTTTAGTACATTTATTATTTTCCATGCATGGAGATTTTGTATTTTGGTTACCGCATGGACCATGTATCATAAATTATAATTTTATTTATTTTTTCACATATAATAATTACAAAGGAAATAAGGTTAGACAACGCCATAAGAATAATAATAATAATATAAAATCAAAGAGTGTTTTAATTGAAGAATAATAAAATCCAATTATTATTGTAATTATGTGCATTAAAAAATAGACAATAATAAATGTTAACAAATAAGTAAGATTATTATTACTTAGTATTAATATATTATATTTATCTAAACTTTGAAAATGAAAAATTAAATCTAATAACTTTATAACTTCATATAGTTTAAATGTTTTCCTAATAATTAATATTGATACAACAAAATAAATCAAAAGTTTAAATCGACCGAGGGAGCGTTAGCGACCGAGGTATTTGTTGCTAGTATTTATTAATAATATGCCTCTACTCTGTCTTCAAGCTGACAATAATTTAAATAATTGTAAATATACAAATAATGCACCCACGATTCAGTGAATGCAAATTACTATGTATTTGAAAGTAGGGGGTGCGTGCAGCAGACGGCTCAAATCGGTGCACGAACCTCCTATAGATTCCGTTGCTTTAGACTGAGAGAGGTTATGTTTCCATTCGTATTTTTCAAATTATTTCGATATTTTAACATGAATTGAAATTTTGTATTTGTTATAAACTACAAATATTTATTAATAATATGCCTCTACTCTGTTTTCAAGTTGACAATAATTTAAAAAACTGTAATTAAACAAATAATGCACCGAAGATCGTCTGCATATTACAAAGTATTTGAAAGTAGCAGGTGCGTGCGGCAGTCGACTCGAATCGGTGCACGCAGCTCCTATAGATTCCGTTGCTTTAGACTGAGAGAGGTTACGTTTCCATTCGTATTTTTCAAATAATATCTATATTTTAACACAAATTGAAATTTTGTACTTTTTATAAACTACAAATATGTATTAATAATATGCCTCTACTCTGATTTCAAGCTGACAATAATTTAAATAATTGTAAATATACAAATAATGCACCCAAGATTCAGTGAATGCAAATTACTATGTATTTGAAAGTAAAAGGTGCATGTGGCAGACGACTCGAATCGGTGCACGCACCTCCTATCGAATCCGTCGTCTATTCCGCCAAGAATGCGTATATCGCTAACCTGTGTAAGGTGCGAATGTTAATTTATTAAATAAGAATTTTCTGAATTTGTACTATTTAAAAATATTAATCCTAAGCTTCAATATTCATGAATGAGTGTAAACGAATTTTGACAAACTTTAATTTGCTGGAATTGTTTAGCATCGCCACTTGTTGATGCTTTTTCAAACTACGTAGCTAAACTTTTTCTTACTTTTGCGTCTGCTAAATTACACATTTTTAGAAGAAATGTATATCGTTTTTATTTTTCGTTTAACTTTTTAATCGATTATCTATCCTTCTAGTTTTTACTGAAAAATGAATCTTAGATAATGTAAAATATTGCCTCTACTTTGTTTTTTTATGCTTGTAAATGCAATCTGTATTTATTTTCATCGTAAATATGTAGTACCAGCTTCACAACGTCTTTGTGCCAATAGTATTTTTCTATTTATTTCTTCGTCGTGCACTTTTGACTATTTTATTTAGTGTTCCAACATTTACCAATATCGTGAAATGATGCGTATGCACTGTATTTGTTAGAAATCTGTCCAGTTTCTACAAAATTCAATTAAATCGTTGTTGCGTGTGAACTAAGAGAGGTTATGTTTGAGATCGTATTTTACAAATTATAAGCACATTTTAACGCAAATTAAACTTTTGTACTCATAATTTATTTAATATATGTATTACAAATATGCTTCCATTTCGTTTATAGGTTATCCCAGCTGAAAATAATCAGGTGATAAGTCAGGTGATAAATCAGCTGCAAAATCACCTGATTAGTCACCTGAGGATTTGGCGTGATTTGTCACCTGACGAATCGCCTGATTAGTCACCTGATTAGTCACCTGATTTGTCACATGATATACATATTGATCCATTATATATATATATATATATATATATATATATATATATAAACACCTGTATCAGTACTTATGGTGACACTTCGTGTTATCTTGGTGTTTTGAGGTTATAAAACATATGTAACGACTCAGAGATAAGGGGGAGAATATTAATTGACAGAATAATGCATAAAAAACCAATAACCCAAATATCCAATAACCCAAATACCTAAATACCCCTCACCGGTAAAAAAGCACACTTTGACGTTATAATATTAATGAAGGATTGAAGTTATAACGTCTTTCGAGGTGCCGGAGGCCGGAGGGGCCATCAAAGCGGGGCTCACAAAGATAATTTTCCGATTTTTTGTGTGTCGGCATAAGTACGGATACATGGTTGAATTTTCGGTGGAATTTTGCTGACGTCGGCATAATACCCCAAAGTAAGCACAATTCCCACTTCCCGTAAGAATTTGTCGGCATAAGTACCGATTGATCAATTTATATATATATATATGGGCTATTTCACGTCAAGTGGTACGATGAAAATTTTAAATCGCTCCAAAATTTGAAAACAGGCTGGAAATATCTTTCAGAAGATAGAAAAAAATTTTTAGGTGTTAAAAATAATTTGCCTAAGAGTTATTCCACCATAAAAAATGGAAATTTTTCAATTTTTTAGAAAAATTTCTATTTTCAAAGCCATTTATCTCAAAATCTATTGACTTTTTTGAAAAAACATTAAACACAACTTTTGTTCAAAATAATCCTTAGAACTTATCTACCTGGGTTACAATTCTTAATTTTAAAATCTCGAAGAGATAGGGCACTTGGAAATATTGAATATCAAAAAAAGGCGACCACGCCACAATCGATTTTGATCTAACACCGCTCAAAAGATCACATTTTTTGAGAACTTTCGAATGGCGGTGGTTAGATTATTGGCCAAGACCGCTGGTGTAAGTTATACCCCATAAACCTCATAAAATCACTCATTTTCATATATTTTAGGGCCTAACTTACACCAGCGGTCTTGGCCAATAATCTAACCACCGCCATTCGAAAGCTCTCAAAAAATGTGATCTTTTGAGCGGTGTTAGATCAAAATCGATTGTGGCATGGTTGCCTTTTTTTGATATTCAATATTTCCAAGTGCCCTATCTCTTCGAGATTTTAAAATTAAGAATTGTAACCCAGGTAGATAAGTGCTAAGGATTATTTTGAACATAAGTTGTTTTTAATGTTTTTTCAAAAAAATCAATTGATTTTGAGATAAATGCCCTAAAATACATGAAAATGAGTGATTTTATGAGGTTTATGGGGTATAACTTACACCAACGGTCTTGGCCAATAATCTAACCACCGCCATTCGAAAGCTCGCGAAAAATGTGATCTTTTGAGCGGTGTTAGATCAAAATCGATTGTGGCGTGGTCGCCTTTTTTTGATATTCAATATTTCCAAGTGCCCTATCTCTTCGAGATTTTAAAATTAAGAATTGTAACCCAGGTAGATAAGTTCTAAAGATTATTTTGAACAAAAGTTGTTTTTAATGTTTTTTCAAAAAAATCAATAGATTTTGAGATAAATGGCTTTGAAAATAGAAATTTTTCTAAAAAGTTGAAAAATTTCCATTTTTTATGGTGGAATAACTCTTAGGCAAATTATTTTTAACACCTAAAAATTTTTTTCTATCTTCTGAAAGATATTTCCAGTCTGTTTTCAAATTTTGGAGCGATTTAAAATTTTCATCGTTCCACTTGACGTGAAATAGCCCATATATATGTGTGTGTAAAAAAATATTTTTAATATTATATGCTGCATCTGTGCGTTTGGATATATTTATATCATATTATATTCAGGTTAGGTATTTAATAATATTTGTACATTTTATTTATCTTAAGAAATCGCGACCTGCTGTACTTATGATAAATGTTCAAGTATTATTAAATACCTAATCCACAACACTGATGCAATTACACGTATCCTTTGAAGGATCAATATCGGTCTTCTAAATCTCAGTCTCTGGGTTGGTCGCTTGGTAAATTGCTTGATTTGTCGTCAGTTATAAGTCATTTTATATGCAGATGTCGTAACATAATAATAAATGCATTATTGATTCAGTATTATTAAATATAAATTGCGATACTAAGGCAATGCATATTCAACAAATTAGTCTTGGTAATCTAAATTTCAAACCCTTACTTGATGACAAATCGTCTGATTTGTCAACTGATTATCCCCTGATTTTCAGCCTTTTTTAGCCGATTTTTCAACTGTTTACATACATATTTGCATTTATTGAATGCCAATATTTATGTATATTTTAACAGGATGTTAGTATGTTAATATTAAATAAAATTTAATAATAAAATAAAGTGTGAATAAACCGTGCTTTTTAAATAAGTGTTTAGAATTATTATTGCTACAAATAAAACTATTTCCATGTACAAAAATAAATACAATCTGAAATAAATGTATCGAATGAAGTTTTAATGAGTGAAAAATGTTTATACGCAAAGAATTTCAGAAGAAATTCATTTGGAACCATTTTACTGGTTGTTATACCCGCGTTTTCAGTATATTAATATTGCAATGAATTTGGTACAGCACAAACATATTGCGTGTTTAATACATCTACGAATACGCAAATTACTTTTATACATGTTGTTGGTAGAATTGATATTTCATCTGATATTGATACAATTTTTTTTAAATTTATTTTTTTATCAGAAAAACAGTCTTCAGTAAAGATACGCTTACACATAGTAAATTCATTATGGTATTCTGTATCAACAATGAAAGAAACGATTTGAATAAATCTGCCATCATAAAGTTGAACGACTGAATCATTAGATCGTCGATTAATTCGAGAAGATGATGAATATAAGCACTTATCTTTCACAATTCTTGAGTAGATTTTTGTTGAGTTATCCGATAAATGCAAATCAGCTATGATATCCATCTTTAAAGCATGTTCCTTTGCCTAAATATGTTGTATCATTTATTCTATTTATGTTTTTCATTTTTGCAGATAAGATATCATCGCAGTAAAGTTTAACAACATTACAAACATTTGGAAATATAAGATGTCGCAAGTATAATATGCTATGATTAATGTTAGTAAAACGAACAATTTGTTGCGTTACACTTCGAGCACATTTAATAGCATTTAACAAGTGATAATTCGCTGACTCAAAAGGAAAAGTAGAGTGTGCCCATAATGGACCCCAATTCAAAACACTTTCGGATAGATGAAGTAGTTGGTTTACGTTGTATGTCATTGCTTGTATTCCAAAGATAGCTTCTGTTTTCGCTACAAACTCATGCAGCATTCGGTCAGCTTTATCCAAATCTGTAATTTTAATTTTATCTTGAAGTAGTATATATAAACTTTCTACAAATAAGATCCAGTGATTTAATGATTTTTTATTTAATTTTGCAGTAAAAATTGGTATACTGTAATACAAAATAAAATTTTCCCATTCGCGGGCCTTCCAATCATTCCTGTCACTGATAGGTCGCGTTAAGCGAGATATTTGATGCGGCCCAGAAATACTCAACAATATCGAATCTAATCTTTTCATTTCGAATTCATCTAATTGCATGGACGTAAGATAATATTCCGTAAACTGTTTGCCAACTCCTTCCAAACAACAATGCATATAGTCCGGAACAAAACCTTGTACAATATTAAAAGACGATAAATTTATTAAAGCTGATGGGTTTTTAACACCCCTTATGGAATTATCAGCAGTTGCTTTAAACATGTCCGCTACAGTTGTCGCGTGTTTCCGAGGTTCAGGAATATAATCTAATAATGGATATCTCATGTTGCCATGGCTATGATTCCCCGGATGAAGACACCAGTTACAGCCGTAATTGCCATTAAATTGTTTCGTTCCTTGCATTGGAGCGCGAGCGACCGAGTCTACACAACAGATTGTTATGTACAATTTAATTTGACGCTGCTCTCTTTTTATAGTACAAGGAATACCTTGAGTTGTATAGTTATTGACCAGTTCAACTAATGGGTTTAAGAATACTGTCATATCAGGTTTTTTTTTTATTAAACCATAATCCACACGTTATTAAATCTTTCATTCGAGTTTGAGGAGGTATTTCGTTTATCATTAAATAAATGGGCCAGACAGAAAATGTAGAAGATTTAAATTTTGGAGCTCCATCCGTATTTATAGTAAGACTTACATAAGAATGTTTATTTTCTTGGGTTAAAGAAGATGTAAATTTCCGGTAGGCTTTTTTATCGTATACATCTCTTATAAAAATTCTTCCGTTCGTTCTTTCATTCATAACATAATCATAATAATTTTCATTAGCACTTAATATATCTCGAACTTGAATAGAAGGATCTATGATAACGAAATAACTCATGTTAGACGGGTTGGATAGATCTAATGAAATTGTACATGTCTTGCGCATTGCTTAACTTTATTAGTTACTTCATCTATTTTTCCTAAGTATAGAGAACAATTGGGGCAAACGGCGTGAAACATAGCAGTATTAGGATTTAATAATTTATCTAAAACATAATTAGAATCAGGTAAAACTGGTTCATCGAATATGAGGTTGATCAATTTGAAGAGGTTGGTCATAGCTGTCTTAGATAATCTATTGGTTGTACAAAACATTAATATCATTAAAAGTATTTCTCCTCTGCTTTTATCTACGCGCATATTAATGGGGTCCATAAAATTTTCGCTTTCAATTAATTCCTTCAGATTACTCGGTGATCGTGAATTGCTAAATGGAATATTTATGTCTTCGAGATCTTCGTCTAATATAATTTGTCTTAAATAGTCACCCAAATCTTCATCGCGTCTTGTTTCATCATTGTTATCCATTATCTAAAAATTATAGAACACAAAATTCAATATTAATTTTGAGCAATGGGCGTTAAGTTAAATTTATTAGTCATTATCCTAAATGGAAAAATAAATATAATAAATGTATGGCCAGTAATGTTTTTTGACAATTTTGTTTCAACAATTATTAAAAGAAATGTAAATTATTTCATATTGCTTGTAAAAAAATCTTTAAGTTAAAAATTATTTAAAAAATTGAAACCATATCAATAAATAAGAAATAATACATTGCCCTGCTGAAAATAATGAGCCATTTTATAACGTTATGCTATGTCAGGAATTTAAACAGAAAATGACGTTATTTTTTTTTAATTCCGTCCAAACCTTTTTATATTCTTTAAAAATGAATGTTTTATAAAGTACATGATTTTAAATATTTCAAAAGGCGGATTAAGAAAAAAAAAAAAATAAATAAGTTGACAGCAGCAGGAATTGAACCCAGAACCTTTCTATCCGAAGTGCGCACTTTACCGTTGAGCCACTTTTTTATTTGGGTTTCATGAATTAATTTCGGACTACAAACAACACTTGCATCGGAAATAGAAAATTTTCTAAGTCCAAAATGACGTAATAAAGTGCGTTATAAAATGATATCAGAAATCAAAACGAAAAATTACGTGGTTTTCTTGGTTAATAGAGATATTTTCGAATAAGTGATGCGTTTCCTTGTCAGTAGTCAATTTAATGGATTTTTGTAACATATTTGCTGAAATAATAAAAAGTGTTCTTTCAAATTTTCTTTTTAAATACATACTTGTGGAGTTTAAAGGGATTAGGTTTTTCTCGATTTTGATGAACAAACCATGTATGTTTTTATTTGGTCACGTTTCGAAGGATATCCTTCATCCTCATCAGGCTATACCTTTATTGGTAATATCAGTATAACAATATTTTTCAAACATCTTCTTATACATATTAGTAATTTTGTAGCAATTGCATTACATTATAAATTATTTGAACTACTTACTATTTCGTTATTAGTAAAACGTATAAAACGTATAATTAATAGCATCTCTGATGCGTCGCACTATAATTGAAAACAGAAATTGATGTTATGTGTCATCTATATCTTTCCATAGTAGTTAAGTCCATAATCAACATAAATTTATAAAAGTTAAATAAATAAAATAAATAAATTAGAAACAGCACAAAATAATGTAACACATAATAACACATATTTAGCAAAAGGCAGTCAAATTGGTAAAATAACGAAATCTCAAATGTATCACAGACGGTTAATAACAAACAAGTCAAATCTCTCGCTTCGCGTTCTTAGAGACACCTGTGCGATCAATCAAAATTAGATCAATCGAACATACTTGTGGAGGTTACGCGTCAATTTCTCAACGTAGATTCTGGAATTTGGCCTCCATATAAATGTTTCAAATATCTAGAATGGAGATTGAAATAATTAAGGTCTTTTCTAGAACAATACAGTTTATTGCCAGTTCAAATAACAAACTTGGTGGTCGTATGAGCAATCTGTGGCCTCTGGCAAGGAGACATAGTGGCTATTTCAAACAGCGTTCGAAATGCAGTTCCACCTCTCCTTTCCCACCTCTTTAGCTACCTTTTGAGCCCGTATACTAAACAAATATTCAATTTTGAACTCATTCGCAATTACCTGTATTGACCAAGAAAATTACGTTATTTGGACTTAGAAAATTTTCTATGATGCAAGTGTTCTTTATAGTCCAAAATTAATTCATGAAACCCCAATAGAGAAATGGATCAGCGGTAAAGTGCGCGCCTTCGGATAGAAAGGTTGTGGGTTCGATTCCTGATGCAGTCGACTTATTTTTTTTTTTCTTAATTCGCCTTTTGAGTTTAAAATAATGTACTTTATAAAAAATTCATTTTAAAAGAATATAAAAAGGTTATTACGGAATTAATAAAAAAATAACTCTATTTTCTGTTTCAATTCCTGACATAGCATAACGTTATATAATGACGTTATACAATGACTTTATTTTATGTCGTAATTATTTTCAGCAGGGTGCACCTCGGCCGATGTCGAAAGTTAAGCTTTCGCTGCGGTTGCTACTTGCATCGGTGATCCTTGTACGGCTTTTGATATCGGTTAGGTGTGTTTTTCATACTTCACAACGTGAGCGGGAGGTGTGGACAATTCGGTTCCGATATTTGGGTCTACGAAATGTGACAAAATATCTAAACCGAATTTTCCAATACACCGTCCCTCGGGTAAGGTTTTTCCTACTTGCAATTATTCCACTGGGTTTGACTATAGGTTGTTCCCTTACCTACCGGCGTAACCCGGAGCGAATGTGAGACGGTATTAGGAAGGAATTAGCAAGGAATAATAATAGGAAGGAAAAAAATAATAGTAGGAAGGAAATAAAGGTTCTGAGGCACCTGCTAGGCCAATAGGCTGTAGGTGGGTAAACCCACTACTTTATTTAGTTAAAGTATAGCTTTTCTGATATTCGCGCATCATAAAATTTGATCACTATAATTAATAACTAAAACAGTGGCAGGGTGGTTGCTATTGGAGCGGCTAAAATTTTTTTCAATACCGAGTTGTTTTTTTAAATTTCGAATAATATTGAAAACTAATCGATAATATTCATCGATAATTTGTTACAACAATCTAACAGTTACTATAATTTCATTTGCAAAATTTACTTAAATTTTTTTAAAAGCTCTAATCCGACTATTTTAGTGATATCCTCTAGAGAATTTTGGTACTATAGGAAAAATTAACCATATTACTTGAAAGCGTTAACAATGATGTTTTAACCTGCGATAAACATGTAACAGGTCAAGGATGTATTACTAGTTTATTTTCAACAACTAGGACATTGATTCAACTTTTAGACAAAACAGATTTTGTAGGTTGTTTTTCAACGTTGCTTAGACGTTGTTTCAACGTTGGTTTCCACCCATCGCGGCAACTTATAAAATATTAGCGGACATCTCCCACGTTGCAAAAACGTTTCTCCAACGTTGCAGAACTTTCATAACAACGTTAGAATGTTGCTAAGATAACGTTACCACAACGTTGTGCGCTAGTAGGGATACACTAAAAAATAGATTCTTTAAAATCGAACTAAATTAATTGAATTAAATCGCCTATTTGTGTAGTCGCAAATAAATATTTCATTTGATGAGAAAAACTAAATTATTTGAATTGAAAATTATTTGCAGCATACATATATGTGGATTACTAAATATTTAATCGTTTTGAATAAAAGTGAATCCAATTTATATACGATCGTATTATTAAATTGAATTCACCTTTCGAATATAATTAATTAAAATTTTATTTAAAATATAAAATTATTTGTTGCCTTTCTGTAAATATTTTGTTGATGTAATTACCAATTCGTTTAAAATAAATAAATACTTTCTTAAATAAAATAAATATTTATTGTTTATCTAAGAAATATTTGTTAAAATAAAAAAAATATTGTTTAAAATTAACAAAAGTCAAACAAATGCCTTATTGATTCAAGTATAAATTTAATTAAACCGGTTCAATAATTGTTTGCTTTTAGCATTAAACTACATGAAGCATTATAAATTTTACTAAAAAAAGAACTATGACTTTTTTTGTAAAATTTTCCGAACTTTTCATTAAAAATACTTTTAAAGACATAAATGTATGCTGTCACACTCTTGTAAGCCATTTAAACCTTAAATAGTGAAAATCAGCAATTCTGCTCCGGACTCTGGTAACCTAATACTGTCTAAAACATGTCTGCTTATAGTCAGAAACTGCCTAAAAATTTCCAGAGTGGGTATAAATCATTAAGATCACTTATGGTCAAAATATCCGGGAAAAGTGCCCGAAATATTAATAGAAATGTATATGTGTTGCCTTATAACGATGAATCTAGTAGCATGATCATTGCAAAAAAATTTATGTACTTACCTTGGAATGGTAGAAAAGTATCTCCACTTGTTTCAGTATCGGTGGAGTCGAGGCGGCTATTTTTCATCAGCACCCTTTCTTACAACATTCTGGCCCACAACTCACCACATTACCTCTCCCCCAATAGACAAAGTTGCACAGGCAAAACTTCGTTAAAACTTGCTACACAATTTTTGAAAACAACTTGTCTTAAACTTACTAACAAGACTTTACATAATAGTGACGTGTACCTAAATTTTATGTAAAATTGTTAAAAAAAGTTGCAACAAATAATTGCTATAAATTTGCTAACAAATAAGGACACAGATTTAGATTAATTTGTTATTTAACTCTGCTGCACGAGTTGATATAATTTTGGTATATATTTGCTAAGAAATATATCATAATCTGAGAAATTCTTTTTCAGCAAATTGGTAGCAAAATTAAATCAGTAAATGCTTACATAGTGCAGTATATTGCAACAAGATTTGATGATAATTTGTTGCTATTTTGCAATCATGAAAATAATAATTTTAATTTATTTTTTATTCAAGAAAATCTGTGTTTTTGTGAAGTATTTCAAGTTTTGTTACTGTTTTTGCAATTTTAAGAGTCTAACACATTTACTAGTTGTGGCGATGCGACGTGCGATCTAGTTGAACAAAAATAATATAAGTATTTGCTATTATATTTACTTAAAATATTATTTCAACAAAATAAAAGCACATTTATAGCAATACTTGCTATTTAAAAAGTAATAATTTTATGCAACAATTGACTTTAATTTTATATAAATTTGCTGTCACTATTTTCATGTAAATGATTTGAAGCAAATTTATAATAAATAAGGACTTACAGTGACGCAAATTTTGGATAAACAGGTACAAATGTTTTTTGCAAAGTTGCTGTCAATTTGCAATCATATGTCTATTGGGGTCAGAACACTTTATCAGAATCAATAGCTCTACTGATCAACGTTTTTCATCTCGTCATCCTCCCAAACCGCTGTCATATTTACCACCTCGTACTGAATCACTCCATAAGTCATTTGTCATCACTGCCACTAAACAACTAAATTCATATCCTTTTGTATCATTTGATCCGGCTCATTTCAACACCTTCAAATCATTCATCTTTGAACACCTCCTTCGTCTCGACTCCATCGCATGGGAAGATAGAGTGAGAAACGAAAATCTAGTCTGTCCCCGTATAAGTGATTTGGGTGATTTAAGTACAATTTAAGATACTCAACTTGTTCGATTTTAACAAATTTTATGTTTTATCAATGCGCTTTTTACTTGTTCATACTTTTATTTATACACTTTTATTATTATTTTTATTATTGTTATTTTTATATTGTTATTCTGTATGTTATATTTTTATTATATTATTGTTATATTATTGTTATATTATTTTATTATTATTATTAACATTGTAATCAACGCATGTATACTTTCGTGTTTACGGGGTCTCTACCCCAAAAACCCAATAAAATATATCATATCATATCATATCATATCCATCTAAGCCCCTGTAAGCTGCTAAAAATACAAATATTATTATAAAATTATAAAAAATTATTTTTTAAACATTTATAATGCTGGATTTTTAGTTTTACATCCCTTACAAGAATTATAATACTAATCTGAAGGATTACTATAAAAGTATCAACATTATTATTATTATTATTCAGCAATACATTGTTTAGATTTCACAAACTTGTCACTGTCACGTTATCATATTATTCATTATAATTATATATCCGATTTATTTATATATCTTTTGTATTAAATACGCATATTCAGTTATTGTAATTATGATGTTTATATATTTATAGTAATCCTTCATATTAGTATTATAATTCTTGTAAGGGATGTAAAACTAAAAATTCAGTATTATAAATGTTTAAAAATTAATTTTTTACATTTGTATAATATTTGTATTTTTAGCAGCTTACAGGGGATTAGATGGATACTGAAACAAGTGAAGATACTTTTCTACCACTCCAAGGTAAGTGCACAAATTTTTTTGCAATGATCATGCTAATAGATTCATCGTTATAAGGCAACAAATATTCATTTCTATTAATATTTCGGGCACTTTTCCCGGATATTTTGACCATAAGTGATCTTAATGATTTAGACCCACTATGGAAATTTTTAGGCAGTTTCTGACTATAAAAAGACATCTTTTAGACAGTATTAGGTTACCAGAGTCCGGAGCAGAATTGCTGATTTTCACTATTTAAGGTTTAAATGGCTTACAAGAGTGTGACAGCATACATTTAAGTCTTTAAAAGTATTTTTAATGAAAAGTTCGGAAAATTTTACAAAAAAAGTCATACTTATGTTTTTAGTGAAAAATGCATCCCCTGGGAGCTAAAAATTCATGAAAATGGGCATATAATGCAAAAAAGTGCTAAAATGTCAACTTTGACTCTCTGTAACTTAAAATAATGGCCCAGAAAAAATCTGAAAAAAATTCAGGAGAGCTACTGGATACCTCTAAAACATATTCCCACAGTTATAGCAATATTTATTTTTTTCATCTTCGATGTCACAGAGAACCACCCATATATATATATATATATATATATATATATATATTTCAAACATTTTTTTGAAATGTATAAATATATATATTAATTTATCACATTTTGTTTATAGGTGAGTGAAATGGATTTTGCAAAACTATTTGCATGCATCCGATACAAGGATGACAAAAAGAAAGACGTTTACTTACCTATTACCAAAATAAAATCCCATTATAGCTCCAAAGTAGATAAGCTAGGCCGGTTCTAACTCATAGGCCGGTTCTAACTCATAGGTCGGTTCTAACTCACAGGCCGCGGGTTCTAACTCAAGCGTGTGTGTGTGTGTGTGTGTGTGTGTGTGTGTGTGTGTAACCCCATTACGTTATATTGAGTATATGAGACTGTAGCGGTCATATATAGTAATCGATTAAATATTTGGACGCTCACACATGACTCATACACTTATCAATCAAATGTGTGTGTGTGTGTGTGTGTGTGTGTGTGTGTTACCCCATTACGTTATATTGAGTATACGAGACTGTAGCGGTCATATATAGTAATCGATTAAATATTTGGGCGCTTGAGAGATAGTGCACCACGACGCGAACCCTAGCGGATGATTCGAGAACTTTGCGTACTACGTAGTATCGATGCTAAGGTTACGAGTAACCGAATTCATCTTGTATAGTAACAGATGGGGCTTGAGAATTTTAAGTGCTGAAAAAAAATGAAGCGGGCGTCGGGTCTTGAACCCGAGCCACTTCGGATCCGAAGGCGTTCACGCTAACCACTGCGCTACGCCCGCACTGGTCGTAGCGCTTCTTATTGCTCTTATATGCTACCGATACCGCGCCACCACGCGGTGTCGGTAATGCTGACATCTTATGATAAGTGTATTAAGGGGATGTAATATTCAATTTGTTACCTACCGAGCCATATAAAATAATTGTATCTAATTAACTAATACATATTTTGAATAAAAGGAAATCATGACATCATTGCCTTCCGTACTGGTACAATCTGTTTTTCTGCAAAATTTTAAACAGATATCTTAATTTGTATTAAAATAGCATTGGAAGTAAATATTCACATAGCGGATATAGGTTACCAAATTTCCTTCCAATTATTCTCGTTAATTACTGTGCGTACATACTTTACTCTTGGCAGAATTGTAGAAGGTATCAATACGGAGGGCAATGATGTCTTACTTTTCCAATTATTCAAGTATTTTATGATTTATTAAGAAAATATATGTGCCATTACTCGGTCGATAAAAATTGACTCTTACATCCCGTTAAATCCACCCTGTCACACAGAGTAGAAGGTTAGTCGTCGGTAATGCTGACATCTTATGATAAGTGGATTAAATCAACCCTGTCACACAGAGTAGAAGGTTAGTCGCCGGTAATGCTGACATCTTATGATAAGTGGATTAAATCCACACAGAGTAGAAGGTTAGTCGCTTGCGAGATAGCAAACCATACCGCAAACCCTAGCGGATGATTCGGGAAACCAGTGCGCATGTAATTAATTCGTTTGCACTTTAATTAAATCGATTGCACATTGATAGCAATCGTTTGCACAATGATAGCAATCGTTTGCACATTGATAGCAACCGTTTGCACATTGATAGCAATCGTTTGCACATTGATAGCAACCATTTGCACATTGATAAAAATAATTTGCAAATTGAGAGCAACCGTTTGCACATTGATATCAACCGTCTGCGCATTGTTAGAAACAGTTTGCACGTTGAGAGTAACCGTTTGCACATTGATAGCCACCGTGTGAACATTGATATCAATCGTTTGCGCATTGTTAGAAACCGTTTGCACATTGAGAGCAACCGTTTGCACGTTGATAGCTACCATTTGTTCATTGAAAGCAACCGTTTGCAGTTTGTTTAAATACTTTGCATTATAATCGAAAAGTATATTCTAGGCCTGCTCGTTTACTTTTGCTTTTATTAAGCGATTTGTAACCACTTGCTTTAGGGTAAGACATTCTGTTTGATGCAAGTTTTTTTTAGTATACGCTTTCCACGTCGGTAGATTCGTCTCTTCATTTTTCTCTTCATTCTCCAGGACGGAAGGAAAATGAACTATACCGTTGCTTGGACCCGTGACGAAAGTTTGTGGAATTGCTGATATTTATACTAATTTAAGGAAAGGGCAAAGTTTCCAGCCAACACCTTCATCTGCGCGGTAAACAACTTATCGTTACCTCTCCATTTTTTTTCTTCCCCGTTGAATCCATCTATTTCACTCTTTTCTCAAACCACCAATGACGATCAGCGTTGTGTAAGCGGTTTCTTAATTAGAACATGGTAGCAGCATTCAAACCACGGATTCTTATGTGTATATATCTGAGAGAGTTTGTTTCAGGGAAACGATGCTCTGAAGAGAAAGGGTTCGAGTTGTACGTCACCGATGAGAGGATAAATTGCTAGGTCCTTCAGAATGAAATCTTTGCCTGGTTTCATAAATCCTTGATCGTCTACTGTGTTCTCCATCTGGACAACGTATGAGATATTGCAGCTAAAAACTCTGATTTATAAACTCTCCCCCGCCCCCCTCAGCCAGGCCATGAAAAAACTTTACGTTGGTAATATTATAGTGATCAAATCGACTAGCGCGCATTATCCGCTTATTGACTTTTGTGATTAGTTTGAGATCCCAGAATAACCACTCTAGGTTTTTCTAATTGATTAGTTATTTTTACAGTCCAAACGTGTCTTGACGTTGTTTGTACAAATCCCAAGTTCGAAAACTCATGGATCTTGTTTTACACAATCCAGCAATCGAACTTCACGAGGATTCACATATGGCATAAGCTACTCGATTCATATTAATTCAAACTTTATAAATGATGATATGACACCTATTTAAATGACAGCGTTCAAATCAGTTTGTGATAATAAGTTCATGCTTTGCAATGATTACTATTTTCCAATAGCCTTCGGCAAAATGCAAAGGGTACAGAAACGTCAAAGTAACCAACATTATCGACTATATTCTCCAATTCACCGAATGTTACAGGTAACTGTATAAAAATTTGAATTATTTATAATATTATTAATCTTTCCCTATTTAAAATTTATTATTTTAAAACTAACTATAGCTATACTTTATAAAAAATTTACTACCTTAAACAGTACTAATAATTAAAACGTTTTTTTTTTTCTAAGAGTTGCTGCAATAGAAAGTACCGAAATCAATGGAAAATAATTGAGAAGTATTTTGTAATAACTTAAATAGATATTAACTATATATCTTTTATTATATACTTATAATTATTTTTCCATTTTATATATTACTCAAATTGCTTAAAAAGTTTCCGCAATTGAAAATACTGATTTCACTATGTAAACGGCAAGTACTTAGTAACATAATATCATAACTATGTTTGAATTGCTTTAAATTAAAGTATTCTTAAATAGTTTCTGCAATAGAAAGTACTGAAGTCAAAGCAGAATAACCGACAAGTATTTTGTACTATACCATAATTTTATTATTGCATAAACATTTATACATAGATAAAATTCCATGGAAACTTTCTCAATAGAAAGTACTGAGATCATTACGGAATATAGACAAGTATTTTGTACCATACAATGAAATCGCATTTTAATTTATATGTTGACGCTGAACATCATCAAGAAATTACTGCGAGTCAGCTAAAACATATATTGCACTATATACTTAATTGTACACCTTAACAGCACGTCCACGTCGTAAGAGCTGGATAAAAACATTAATATGTTGGCTAATGCTGGAAGGAAAAATATACATTACAGAACCAATTCCATGAACTATACACAGAAATCAAAATGACCACCAGTTTGAAAGTAATTGAACTACAGAAAAGGACACCAAGTTTTCATCAAATACACCATTCATGAACAAACATTCTCACCCAATAGCGTAGAAATAGGTATTTATTATTATTATTTAAATATTTAAATTTGTTGAAATTTTATAACTAAGTTTTTCAATGTGGAATCAATAAATTATTTCGCTAATACCACCATTCAAAAAGAACCCATTCCGCTCTCCCAGCTTCAAAGTAGTTACTTTACATAGCACACAATTTTGTAAAAACAATTCTCATATAAATTATATCACAGTGAGACCAAAGTGGCCCGTTATACTGATATTTCGATAAAATGGTAGGTCGAAATTTTCTCAAAAGAAACAAACCGTTTTACCTGAAATATATAATATTGTGATAAATAATATTATGTTAGTAGACCTCCAATCTCTGACACTTCAAAAGACGTTTTGACGTTAATACTTCTCTAATATTATAATGTCAAAGATTGTTTTTTTCTATCAAAGGTACCTGAATATTTGGATTTTTGAGTGATAAAAAAAATAATTTTCGACAAAAAAGATTTTATAAAAGGAATCCTGGATAAAATATTGTTTCTGATATAAATTTGTTCTATTCGTCCACGCAGTTGGTTCAAAAGGAGGCGTTTTTATCGATTTTTAGTGAACTAACCATTTAATTTATTTAATTGGCGACGTTTCGATGGAAGTCCTCCATCCTCATCAGGCTATACCTTTATTGAAACAATCATTTGTTACACCAGCATTTTACAATTTTGCATATATATATATATATCTAAATATAATTACTCACTATTTTGTCAAATTAATGCACATATGTGGCTTTTCTCATAATTTCCATAGTATCTCTAATGTGTCGCTCTATAATCAAAAGCAAAAGCAAGTAGCAAAACATCAGTGTTAAAATTTGCACAAAGATTGAGGTTATGTAACTTATTTTACCTTTCTTCTCTGAATCGTACTTATATAACATCATAGAATTTATTTAATAAATAAATAAATAAATAAATAAATAAATAATTAAATAGAACACACAACACCAATTAAGCAAAAAGCAGTCAATATCAATAAAATTTATCAGAAAACAAAATTTGCTAGTCATTATCACAGATAGTTGGTAAAGCTATAATTCAAATTTTTGCGACCCGTCATTATACACTTGTAGTGTGTGTCAATTTGACCGTATTCATGACATAGACGTGTAGCAAAAACTTGAATATTAATAAATCCTATACGAAATGTAATATCATTAATTAACATCAAACTTAAGTCAATAATATTAAAAAAAATTCTTTTATAAATACCACTAAAAAAATAATTAATGAACACGTAACCATATAAATATTATTATTTGTACTTTAATATTTCTATAATTTAAAGTTATATTAACATTGATTCATTCATTATTGTCAATTACTGTTAAAAATTTTTTCTTAAAAATTAATAATAATTCAGTCTATATTTATTGCACTTTGTTAAAATATATTTACCATTTA
Organism: Theocolax elegans; assembly: GCA_026168455.1. NCBI lineage: Eukaryota > Metazoa > Arthropoda > Insecta > Hymenoptera > Cerocephalidae > Theocolax > Theocolax elegans. Next base: position 85,404 of record JANSJX010000047.1, read on the forward strand.
CAAATTAAAAATTAAATTTTGATTTTTTCCCAATTTCAAATTTATGCGCGTATTAATCAGTAATCGATTACAGCGCTGATTATAATACTTGTAATTAAATTTGAACTAATTGATCTACCATCTGTAGATAACTAGCATTATTTTTGAATTACGTTCAAGAAAGAAAGGAAATTATTACAATTTGGACCGTAATTTGAGTTGATTAACAATGTTATTGTAAAATTGGCTAAGATTTTTTGTATCATCTTTTATGGCATTCTTCTCTAATTTAATATGGGTCATCTCTGATATCAGTCTTTTTCCCCAAATTTTTTCTCTATCTAACACGTCTACATCTTTAAAATTAAATGTATGGTCATATTTTGTTATATGGTCATTTATAACATATTGCACACCCGACTTTTTACTATTAGATTCGTGTTCTTTTATTCTGCAATTTAATTGCCTTTTTGTCTCTCCTATATATGCTGCGTCACAATCATTACACTTAATTCTGTATACTACATTTGTTTCACAAAGTTTGTCTAATTTTTCCTTGCCTCTAACAATAACATTACTTAATCCATTATAAATTTTAGGAACAACCCTAATACCCTTCTGTTTCATAAAACCAGACACATTATTATAAAAATTTGGAACATATGGAACGCTTAAAGTTGCAAAGTATCTATTTTGTTTATTTTGTTGAATATTATTGCTATTAGTTCTATATTTTATTTTTTCCATTCTTTTTCTTATATTATGATTAATAAATTTAATTGGGTACTCATTATTAACTAAAAACTCTTTAACTATTTTTAAGTTGGTGTTATGCAACTTCTGGTTTGACAATAAGATTGCCTTATCTACCAACGTATATATCATAGCTCGTTTTTGTTCAATAGGGTGACTGGATAAAAAATGTAAAAATCTACCTGAAATTGTTTCTTTCCTATACCAATTCGTGATTATTTTTTTACTATGATTATTTCTAATTAAAGATAACTCTAAAAAGTTTATAGCACCATTTTTTTCTTTTTCATGAGTAAATTGTAATCGTGCGTTATAATTATTGAATACCTCTAATACTTATTAGTTATCTTATTTTCAGGAATGCACATTATTGTGTCATCTACATATCTGTAGTAAAACACCGGTATAAAATCTAAATTATTTAAGCACTCCTGTTCTAAATCTGTCATTACCAAATCTGCAAAAGTTGGGCTTATCGGACTACCCATGGGAGAGCCAAAAATTTGTCTATAATATTTTTTATCCCAAGAAAAATACGTATTACGTAGCAAAAATTTTACGAAGGTACTCCATTTACTATCCCACCAAAATCTTAGTTTAATCTGGACTGATTCATTGGGAACAGAATTTGGGTTTTTCATGTATTCAACCATCTCTTTAGAGAGTTGGTACATATTGTTGTATCAGCAGAATCGTACTTGAAGGATGAAGTGGACGGAATATTCAGGGTAGTCTCTGCATCAAGCAACTGGTCAATCGATTGTTCAACCTGGTTAGGACTCGTCCCTCTCTGGGAGCTTCATGCGGGATTGTCTTCCCTCGCGATTGGTTGATAGGATGATATCCTCGGTTCGAGGGAATGCAAATGTATAAGATTTTATGAATGGTGGTGTTACGTCTAAGGGTGACTAAGTAACTAATCTCGCTTTTTAGCCAAAAAATTAATATTAGTGCTAGGGCCAGGTCAAATATAGAAAGTTTAAAATGGAACTATAATATAAAAGATTATTAATAATTCATATATAATTTATAGAATTATTAATTACTCTATGCCTTATTTAAGGTCAGTTATAAATATTAGTAAATTTGACTAGAGCAATCTGTACCAAAGGTTCTCGCTTGATCTTGGTTAGTTATTAGTTTTCATACTTAGTGATTCTTATTTGTACCTTTCGGTCCTCACTTGACAATTACACTTAGTACGTGCATCGGGTGCATTATTCAGTCGCGATTCAAGATAGCAATTTTTTGCAGTATCAAGTTTATTGCTTACTACTCTACGCAGATTCCTATAATGATTGATACACACGGGTAATTGTGTACGACAGGCCACCTTGTACGCCTTATCTCGAGCACGCAGCAATATACGAAAATCATGAGAAATCCAGGGTTTGTGCTTGGGTTTGATCAATGCAGTTTTTAAAGGACACAAAACCTCGAAAGACTGTAAAATTGCACCATTCAATTAACTTATTTCCTTATTTAAATCTACATTGCGAAAATTATTAATACTAAAAGAACTATTTACAAAAAGGTGTGTAGTATTACAACTATTTGTTGATGTCGAACGGACAGGGGTATTAGCATTGATCCTAGTCTCAAAAAGTTCCCGGAATAGCTGAAGATCGAAATTTGTGAAATCTCTATAAGAGAAAGTTTTAGGCGGCTGGGTTAATTTAAAAAGTCTATATTTGATTTCAATAAAATCATGTCCAGCACTAAAGGGAGATTGTGACTTTTGATAAACAACTACTTTATTTAGATCATTAACAATAAATAAATCAAGCCATGTATGTGAAATCGATCCATCGGTGCTAGACATTGCATGGTGAGTTGGTTCAGAAGGCACAACTGAGAGAGAGGTGGATTCAAGAATATTAGAAAGAACTTGGACTCGGTATTAACAGTAGCCATATTAATATTAAAATCGCCTGTAATGATACAGTGATCATATAATGAAATAATATCCAAAAGTTCATTAAAATATTCAGTGGGGTATGGTGCTTTCGGTCTTCGATAAAGAACAGAGAATAATATTTTAGTATTACTATTAGCAGCAGTAATTTCGAGGACAAGGTATTCTGGGGTATTATCAAATTCCTCATTGGACTGTCTTAGGATCTTGACTTGGTAAGAATTTCTAACATAAACCCCAACTCCACCCCCATCTTTCCCCATTCTGTCTAGCCGATAAAGAGTGAAATCATCAAGTGAAACAAATGCATTATTATCCTCTGACTTAAGAAAAGTTTCCGAAACAGCAATTATGTCATAAAAATTGCTACGACAGTGTGCTTCAATTAAACTAAAGTTAGTCTTAAGCCTATTGATATTAATGTGACCGATAGATAGATATTTATCGTTAATCTGCTCTAAAGAACCCGTCCGTTTGGTAAAATCTCATTGTTGATTGTTATAATTAGTCGATAATGGAGTTACACTAGAGCGAGTGTGAATTGCGGGTAGAGCATTCAGCTCATTTATATCTCCCCTGTCAAAAATATACAGCTGTAAAAATAACTGGAAATACAGGTGTAAATCCATGTAATAATACAGCTGTATTGGAGTGGATTTGCCTGGATTTATTAACTGGATTTACAGGTGTAAATCCATGTAATATTAAATGGATTTACAGGTGTAAATCATGTAATATTAAATGGATTTTTTAATTTTACAAATGTTTTTTTATTTAGATTAACATACAACCCTGGTGGAAATACGAACAATTTTTTACCGATAAAATAGGAATTTTTTATACTGTACTACCAATATTCTAGGTATAAAAAATATCTATTTTATTCCTATATGTGTAACGTTTTTTGGTCCCTAAATATAACATTAAATATGGTCTATTGGGATTCGGCATTTTCTACCTATAAAGTAGTTATAAGTTTGATCTTATATTTTCAGGCTTATAAATTACTTAAACGTTATTACGTTATAGTCAGAAACAATATTTTATTAATATACAATAGTTTACCTATCTCATAAATTGAGCAATCAGGATTTTTAAAGCATTTTTAAAGAATACAAAAATAATGCAGAAATTAAAAAGTATTTATATATACATAACTCAAAAAAAATTTGAAAAGAATTTCTCTTTCGAAACCTTATTATTATTTTTAATTAACTTATATTTATTTTTATATTGTTTTAGTTTATATATTTACACTAATTACATATATTTGACGCAGAAAAACGCTGAAAAAATTTTTGCCCTAACCGGGAATCGAACCCCGCAACGCACGCACCAAACGCAAACGCTCTATCCACTAAGCTAACGCAACGCTTACATATGCAAATGTTTGGAACTTGTATATACAGATCATCCATGTATTAATATCTTAATAATTGTTATTTATTCTTTGATCTATATATATATATAAGATGTTAGGCCGTAATTAACTAATTATAATAGTGATGGTCTTAACGATATCTACCAAAGAGATATCTTCTTCATTTTTTCTATATTATTATAATTTCTTAAAAGCATATGAATACTTTATAATACTTATTTATACCGTAAAACATAATATATTATTTTGCTACTATATGTAAAAGGGCATTCTTCTAATATAAATTTATTTAAAATAAATAAATAAATAATACTATTTTAAATTCAAACTATTTATTTAAAAATAATATAGAAAGTTTCTAGGTATTTAATAGTTCTATTTTTAAGCTATTATTTATACCTAGTTTCTACCTATTAAAAATAGTGTTTGTATATATAAGAAAAAATTTTAACAATTTATTTAAGTAAATAATTATACATTAAATGTATATTGACAATACATATTTTTAATTTTTTGAACTTTAAAAATTAAATTTTAGGTTATTTTTACAAATATTTTTTATAGCTTTTTTATAGATATAAAAACGAGTGCTAAATTTAATAGCATATTTTGTGTCTATTTTTCGGCTATTTAATATAGTATAATTATTTTATACCAATAAAATAGGTATTTAATCGACATTTTCTACAAAATATTATGATTTCTATATTTTATACCTATAAACTACTTTGGCGACTATAAAATATTTTTGAATTTCCACCAGGGAACCTTTGATCGATTTTAAACGCAATTTAAAGCTATATTATTATTAAAAAAGTGCCCCATTCGATGAATTATATTTTTATATATATTTTAATTATTTATAGGTGTATTTAAAGCTGTATTTTAACAGGGATTTTTAGTTGAATAACTCATTCGTGCTTCTTAATGTATTTATACGGCTATATACACGTATTTGTTCAGTTATGTCAAAAATATACAGCTGTAAAAATAACTGGAAAAACGATTGTAAATCAATGTAATACATTTTTGAGTAGACATATATAAAAATTTTTTATTTAAAAGTAATTACGTAACTTATAACTTATATCCCTATCAGCACACAATGTCTTAAAAACGTTTAAATTACGTTGCGGCTAAAACCTTTAAACGTTAGAATTTAATACTTGAAAAACGTTTGAAGTACGTTTAAATTTGGTTAAAATGTCCTCTTTAATTTTACGAAAGTAATATTTTTTAACGTATTTCAAACGCATTTTTAACGTTGGATAAACAAAATTATCCGATGTATATTATTATGGAGCATGCGCAGTTGTTACTTATCAATTGTAGCTATGCGCAAATGCTATTTTATATTTATTTATAAATATAAATCATTTATATGTGCAAAAATGACAATTGCGCATAGCTACAATTGATAAGTAACAACTGCGCATGCTCCATAATAATATACATCGGATAATTTTGTTTATCCAACGTTAAAAATGCGTTTGAAATACGTTAAAAAATATTACTTTCGTAAAATTAAAGAGGACATTTTAACCAAATTTAAACGTACTTCAAACGTTTTTCAAGTATTAAATTCTAACGTTTAAAGGTTTTAGCCGCAACGTAATTTAAACGTTTTTAAGACATTGTGTGCTGATAGGGATATAAGTTATAAGTTACGTAATTACTTTTAAATAAAAAATTTTTATATATGTCTACTCAAAAATGTATTACATTGATTTACAATCGTTTTTCCAGTTATTTTTACAGCTGTATATTTTGACATAACTGAACAAATACGTGTATATAGCCGTATAAATACATTAAGAAGCACGAATGAGTTATTCAACTAAAAATCCCTGTTAAAATACAGCTTTAAATACACCTATAAATAATTAAAATATATATAAAATATAATTCATCGAATGGGGCACTTTTTTAATAATAATATAGCTTTAAATTGCGTTTAAAATCGATCAAAGGTTCCCTGGTGGAAATTCAAAAATATTTATAGTCGCCAAAGTAGTTTATAGGTATAAAATATAGAAATCATAATATTTTGTAGAAAATGTCGATTAAATACCTATTTTATTGGTATAAAATAATTATACTATATTAAATAGCCAAAAATAGACACAAAATATGCTATTAAATTAGCACTCGTTTTTATATCTATAAAAAGCTATAAAGGTACCAGGTAAGTTGTTATATAATATTGAAATATGCTGGTAAGGTCATATAGCCGTTACTTGGCGTTATTGTGAAACGCCCTATTTAACCTTATATTTTTGTATGCTCTATAAGACAATAACTGTTAAAATCCCGATAGAAATCCACTTGTTAAGAATATATCATTTTGTATTACCTGAAATAGAACTATAGATAATTCATTCATGTTCGGGTTTTTCATTATAAAATACTATAAGCTTTAGATTGAAAAAGCATTGATATATAAGTACGTGTAAGATGGCAAATCCTTATAATGCCCGGTAAATATAAATACAAAATATTTAAATATAAATGTGTACCCGATATACTCCGATAAACTATTTTATGCTCTTTTATGTTACACGTTTATTCTATAAAACCTTATAAACAAATTTATTTTTATCGCATTTTATGAGGTGTTCATTATGAAGCCTATAGTTATAAGCTTATTCTTTCCGATTCGTATTAAATAATGTATAGCATTCTATCGCAAACTCCGGGTGCAAAAGCCACATGAAGTACGATAAAAAATTTTTTTTTATAGTTTTATATGAGGTTTTTTCAACAGGGAAGTTTAAAATGGAACTATAATATAAAAGATTATTAATAATTCATATATAATTTATAGAATTATTAATTACTCTATGCCTTATTTAAGGTCAGTTATAAATATTAGTAAATTTGACTAGAGCAATCTGTACCAAAGGTTCTCGCTTGATCTTGGTTAGTTATTAGTTTTCATACAGTGATTCTTATTTGTACCTTTCGGTCCTCACTTGACAATTACACTTAGTACGTGCATCGGGTGCATTATTCAGTCGCGATTCAAGATAGCAATTTTTTGCAGTATCAAGTTTATTGCTTACTACTCTACGCAGATTCCTATAATGATTGATACACACGGGTAATTGTGTACGACAGGCCACCTTGTACGCCTTATCTCGAGCACGCAGCAATATACGAAAATCATGAGAAATCCAGGGTTTGTGCTTGGGTTTGATCAATGCAGTTTTTAAAGGACACAAAACCTCGAAAGACTGTAAAATTGCACCATTCAATTAACTTATTTCCTTATTTAAATCTACATTGCGAAAATTATTAATACTAAAAGAACTATTTACAAAAGGTGTGTAGTATTACAACTATTTGTTGATGTCGAACGGACAGGGGTATTAGCATTGATCCTAGTCTCAAAAAGTTCCCGGAATAGCTGAAGATCGAAATTTGTGAAATCTCTATAAGAGAAAGTTTTAGGCGGCTGGGTTAATTTAAAAAGTCTATATTTGATTTCAATAAAATCATGTCCAGCACTAAAGGGAGATTGTGACTTTTGATAAACAACTACTTTATTTAGATCATTAACAATAAATAAATCAAGCCATGTATGTGAAATCGATCCAAGGTTCCCTGGTGGAAATTCAAAATATTTTATAGTCGCCAAAGTAGTTTATAGGTATAAAATATAGAAATCATAATATTTTGTAGAAAATGTCGATTAAATACCTATTTTATTGGTATAAAATAATTATACTATATTAAATAGCCGAAAAATAGACACAAAATATGCTATTAAATTAGCACTCGTTTTTATATCTATAAAAAAGCTATAAAAAATATTTGTAAAAATAACCTAAAATTTAATTTTTAAAGTTCAAAAATTAAAAATGTATTGTCAATATACATTTAATGTATAATTATTTACTTAAAAATTGTTAAAATTTTTTCTTATATACAAACACTATTTTTAATAGGTAGAAACTAGGTATAAATAATAGCTTAAAAATAGAACTATTAAATACCTAGAAACTTTCTATTATTTTTAAATAAATAGTTTGAATTTAAAATAGTATTATTTATTTATTTATTTTAAATAAATTTATATTAGAAGAATGCCCTTTTACATATAGTAGCAAAATAATATATTATGTTTTACGGTATAATAGTATTATAAAAGTATCATATGTTTAAGAAATTATATAATATAGAAAAAATGAAGAAGATATCTCTTTGGTAGATATCGTTAAGACCATCACTATTATAATTAGTTAATTACGGCCTAACATCTTATATATATATATAGATCAAAGTAAATAACAATTATTAAGATATTAATACATGGATGATCTGTATATACAAGTTCCAAACATTTGCATATGTAAGCGTTGCGTTAGCTTAGTGGATAGAGCGTTTGCGTTTGGTGCGTGCGTTGCGGGGTTCGATTCCCGGTTAGGGCAAAAATTTTTTCAGCGTTTTTCTGCGTCAAATATAGTAATTAGTGTAATATATAAACTAAAACAATATAAAAATAAATATAAGTTAATTAAAAATAATAAGGTTTCGAAAGAGAAATTCTTTTCAAATTTTTTTGAGTTATGTAATATAAATACTTTTTAATTTCTGCATTATTTTTGTATTCTTTAAAAATGCTTTAAAAATCCTGATTGCTCAATTTATGAGATAGGTAAACTATTGTATATTAATAAAATATTGTTTCTGACTATAACGTAATAACGTTTAAGTAATTTATAAGCCTGAAAAATATAAGATCAAACTTATAACTACTTTATAGGTAGAAAATGCCGAATCCCAATAGACCATATTTAATGTTATATTTAGGGACCAAAAAACGTTACACATATAGGAATAAAATAGATATTTTTTATACCTAGAATATTGGTAGTACAGTATAAAAAATTCCTATTTTATCGGTAAAAAATTGTTCGTATTTCCACCAGGGTTGTATGTTAATCTAAATAAAAAAACATTTGTAAAATTAAAAAATCCATTTAATATTACATGATTACACCTGTAAATCCATTTAATATTACATGGATTTACACCTGTAAATCCAGTTAATAAATCCAGGCAAATCCACTCCAATACAGCTGTATTATTACATGGATTTACACCTGTATTTCCAGTTATTTTTACAGCTGTATATTTTTGACAGGGTCTGATAGGGATGAGAGGAGAGCGAACTGATTTCCGCATACACACCGTTAGATTTCGAACAACTGGTCGCATATACCCTTTGTTTTTAGCAATTATCCTAGCTTGTTTCTCTAGCACATAAATATTCTGTGGCCATATAGGAGATAAGTAAATTTTGCGCGATCCTCCGTAACCGAAGATAGTTTGAGATGTATGATTTTTAAGTGCAGCAGATTTGGATAGAATAAGATCACGTACTGTGGGTGACGATGCTTTAATAATCAGTGACCAAGAAGAGTTTTCTATATCCGAGCGCTGAATAGTAGGCTGGGAAGAGGTACTACTTTGATTAATTACCCACTCACGAGCAAAAATAAAATGATTTTGCAGTCCTGCAAGACCGAGCACACCTAACAAATAACTCATTATTTGACCGGGTTGTTCCTTAGTTTCCAAGGGCAGTCCATTGATTTTTATTTCACATGAATCAGTGAGTATCATATTATTAGACAAAGCATTAATATTATTTTTAACATCATTCAATGTCGTGGTAAAAGAAGATTTTATATCTACAATCTCAGATTCGAGCGCAGAAACCCTAACTTTTATATCCTCAGTGAATTTGTTAAAATTTATTAAGTAATCTTTAAACCACTTAGGAGAAGTGTCATCAGCCATTGTTATATTAACGGGTTCCTGAATAGAATTTGTTGAACTTAAATCGCAGTTAGTACTATTTGTCTCCTCAAATGAATGATTCATACGACTTAGCTTATTAATTTGGGAAATCGAAGGTCCAAACGGGGAAGCTTGTCGCTTTCCGAAATTAATATCAGAATTTCGTGGTGTACTACAAGGCGTGGGCCGTATTAGTTCACTAACAACATCGAATGAGTTGTCACCGAGTACGCAGCTCTCAGTATCGTTAGATAAGAGTAAATTAATATTTTTATTTTTACGAGGCATAAATTTAGTCGAAGTTAAATCTTTAATATATGTGCATTAAAATTATTAGACTAAATGCACGTACTTTTACTCAATAGCCAGTCTTATAGACTTATCACACTAGTTTTAATTGTGGATAGAGTGAAAAAAAACGCGTAGCCACCTAGCGGTATATTCGTACATTACAATAATAAAACACGTGGCCACTTAAATAGCAAACCATAACCTAATCTATAAACTCGATTATTCTACTAACTATCAATATTACATATAATAAAACATTATTTTATAATTAACTTCACACTATTAACGGCACTGTCACTAAGCAGTGGTCACTATACGTGTACACAAATGGTCACTTAACTATGATGGCACTGGCTTAGGCTGGGAGGTTGACCACAATTGACCCGTCACTATTGTAGTCGGTTACAGCATGGCTGATGTCTTCAATATGGCTCGATCAGGAATGCCCACACGGTAATAATAATATCGGTCTCCACGGCTCAATGAATTAATAAAAAGCAAGGCTTTATATACGATAAAGAGCCACTGGAGAGCCTGCTTCCTGTAAGACAGTGTAAACTCCCAAAAAATGTTAGCAGATTAAAGAATAATACAGATATTGAAGGAGACGTCGGAGGCTACCGCTTACTACTCACCAAGAGAGAGAGAGAGAGAAAGAGAGAGAGAGAGAGAGAGAGAGAGAAACACGTTGTATTAATAATGAAGGAAAAAAATATTTTCTAAACCGTAATGAAAGAAAGCCCTAGTAACCTCTGGAAAGTAAGAGAAAACATCCTTGGAAATTCAAGCGGTATTAATATTTTCCGTGGTTTCTGCGTCAAGCAAAGCGATTCTTTTTAATTCCGCTAATGCAGCGGTTTGTATCTCGCACGAGAAATCCCTTTCCTTGGCGCTACTTACGAACTATTTCGAAATTAAAAACAAAACATATAACGACCACTCCTTGAAAAACTTTATGATAGTTTCGCAACTGCATATAGTATATATACCATTATATCCCGTTGAATAATTGTAATTATGAAATATTTTGCAGGGATACATTTTTCTCAAAATTTAAAAAACCGCATTGAAAACGAAACAGAAATTTACAAGATGAATTTTTGGAATTTATTGAAGGGTTTGACGGAGCGACATTATGAGAAACAACACTTTCACTTTGTCAGTAATTATCAGTCATGAAATACACTGTATACATAATTCATACGTTAAATTTTTATTTTGACTTTATATGTCTGAAATGATTTACGTATATTGCTCAAGGGGATGTCGTACACTCAAATATAAATATTAATAAATGGGATAATACCATGGTATTTTTACCTTACGTTTGAATATTTGCTAAATTGAATTAACTGTCCAGGCGATGCGATCACGATTCTCTTATAAAAATACATTTTACTAATATATCCTAAAAAGAATACCTTTTAAAATAATTTAAGTTGAAATGAAGTGTACTTAAAAGTCAAACTTCTCATTCATATTTTTTGAACTCTATAATATTTATTTATAATCATAAAATAATATATAATCAAAATTCCTTTACCATCGAGGCAATGGATTTTTGGGATTCGTTACTCTCTGAGTTGCGCATGAGCTCCCAAGTGAAAATAATTTATAAATTTTTTATAAAAATTTTATAAAATATATTTTATACAGTTTTTATAAAAAATTGGTCGTATAAAAATTCTATAAAAAATACACTTTAAAAATTTTTTATAAAAAATATATAGAAGGACTGTTTAAAAACTAAATTAAACGTTTCAAATGAGCTGCACCATCATCCTGCAGTAACGGATAAAAAAATTTAGATGGCAAGACCGAGAGGTTATGGACACCAAAAATATTAGTATTTTAGCGCGACGAAGAATTACTGCTGCCACCGACGATATTGATAAAAATATGCACATATTATTATTATTATTATTATTAATAAAGAAGTTCCTCCTTAGATTTGGCTGAAAGTTTTGAACGCCTTCCTGCTTTATTCGAAGTTGTTGCATCCGGCGGACTCTTTAACATCGACTTGGACATCGTGAAGGTTAGACGGGGTCTGACCAAATGTTTTGTTTTGTGGTTGTCAAGTCAATATTCAATTTTTTCTTTGGTTGCTAATCATATATACACGACAACTGAGTTGGAATTACTGGCGATCGTATACACTGTACTTATATTAAGAAATTTTCTATAATAGGTACAACCTTCGAATTATTAACGGACCATAAAAGCCTAACGTTTTTAAACTCCACGATCTATCACAATAATCGACTGATTAGATGGAGTTTACTCCTACAACAATTTTCTTTCACGGTATATCACTGTAGAGGTGCAGATAATATTACGGCTGATTTTCTTAGCAGAAAGCCAAATGGGAAGTTCTTAGATTTCCTTAATAATAGCAACAATTTAAACATACCAACACTAAGTAAATTCTTTCCTATAGAAAATAGTCAAATTAATTCTCTAGTCGTTTTTTAAATCAATAAAATAGATACAAATTTCCAAAATATAATAAAAGATTTAAGCAAAAAACAATCTGAAGATCCATTAACCGGGAAAATAATTGAGGGTATAAACCGAAATACAAACAACGATAGCAATTACTATTTATACAATAAAATTTTATTTATTAAAGACAATACAACGTACGATTGGCGAATAATGACACCACGATCAATCCAGAATGACTTAATACACTATACTCATACAAAATTAGGCCACCCAGGCGTGTTTAAAACTACCTGTTTTTTGAAGCAATATTACTTTTGGCGAGGCATGTCAAAGGATGTTAAAAAACAAGTAATAGCTTGTGATGCATGCTAAAGAGTGAAAACCTTATCGGGCATGATGGAGGGAGTATTTAACTTCGTTCCATCAGCCTGTCCTTCATACCTTGTATGCGTAGATTTCTACGGACCCCTTCCCCGGGCTCGAGAGGGAGTGCAGTTCTTGTTTGTGGCGATGGATTCATTCTCCAAGTTGTTCGATTGTATCCGCTAAAGAAAGTCACGACCTATAGCTCATTAAAATGCATTTTTGAAAAGTATATTCTCGAATGCGGAAAATTTAAAAAAATTTCAAGTGATAACGGAACGCAATTCACCTCACTTAAGTGGAAAGAGAAATTTGAATCAGAGGGTATCAAAATCATTTTCAGTTCGATTCGACATCCTCAGTCGAACCCGTCGGAAAGACTAATGCGGGAACTGGATAGGATATTCCGTATATTCTGCTCAGAAAAACACACTGCTTGGGTGAATTGGGTTCCTGAAATCCAAAAATCCTCAATATGACAACTCACCATAGTACAAATTTCACACCATATGAACTCCACTTTGGCAAACCAATCGAGAATGATATAAAAAGTCTTGTAGAATTCCCGAATAAAAAATCAATTGATCATAAAATTATAATAACTTTAGCACGCGAGAATATGAAAATTAATTTTGATAGAAGAAAGAAAGGTCAAAAAATATCAAAAATAAAACTAACCGAAGGCGACAAGGTATTATTAAGAGTACGACACCTGTCCAATGCTATGAACAAAGTCACAAAAAAGTTCTTTCACCTATACAAGGGTCCATATTTAATTGCGCGTGATTTAAACAATAATTCTTATGAACTGGCGAGTTTAGACAAAGAAAATGTAATTGGCATATATAATAGGTATAACCTTCGGAAGTATTATTCGATAAGCAAAAATAATAAATATAAATAATTAAATATGAAGCAAACATCGTTGCTTAAAGCGAAGTAAAGCATAACTAGGTTTATAAGTAGCGTATTTATTGTAACCGCGGAAATATTAAGAAATGTATATTTATGTGCAAATTCATATCTTAGATGCGTATTGCGAAAAGACAATGCATAGAATTGCAGATTAATAAATCGACTTAAGAATATCAAAAATAACTGACTTGCCGGCATAATGTAAATACTATACTCTGTAAATATTATTTGTATATTATTTGTAAATAATGGAATATAATTTAAAGCGCTTAAGTCAAATTAATAAGGATATCCGAATGCATATGTATTATACAATAACGAATCGTCATTGAGATTTCTAGATGAGTAAATTTGTATAAAAGTAAAAAGTTTGTAAAGTTGAATAGGCCTATATGGTAAACATTGTATCCTAGGCTTAATTAGCTTCAGATAGTATATTGTAATCGATTATACTCAAACGAGTCGTGAAAACTTTAACATTTTTGTTAATGGTTAAATAACAAAAAAGGGGGAGTATGTAACGGATCATGCATGTGTATAAATTCCTTTTTAAACTCCCGCCTATTATATATTATATGTATGTATATTGGTCAGCCCGATTTGCTACATTTCTCGAGAAAGTTAGTTGGCAATAGCCGAATTCGCAATCGCGAAATATACAGAAGCTCGAGAAATAGCTGTCTCGGTTCCAGCCCGTCGAACGGTTCGGACGTCTCCCTTTGTAAAGGACTGTGTCTATCGAGCCTAAACGACACGACCAAAGGGCATCACATTGCTATCACCAAGGCACAGGATCCTCACGTGGCGCCGACAACGTTTCGAGAACATCCCGCCATCCTCGAAAGCCTAACGAAAATGGATTTCGGCTGTTGAGCGTCTTGCGACTTCGAAAGGGAAGTAATTTACCTTATAACTGACCACTATTTGTTCAATGCGGACTGCTGTTTTATTAATGTATTAATAAAATAAATACTATTGTTTCAACTTCATAGTGTGCCACTAATTCATCGAACGTGACAGGTGACTGTATGCTTAGGATTTCTTCCATTTCGTTGAAAACAGCCAAACAGAATGCAAGTTATTTTCCACCAAGGACGACTCGTATAGGCCTAGACTTTTCAGGAATTGTATGTTCCGTCGTGTTAGCGTTACAACGGTTCGTCGCTGACTGATGGATGAAACGTGAGTTTCCCTGCTTTTATAGTTGTTACGTTCAAAAACGATTCCCATTATATTGGTTTAACGTGCAATCTAATCGTTATGACTTCTCCACGAAAATTGACCAAGTCTCCGTCCTGATCTATTACACGTATATTTTTAAGGAATCAATATATTTCACATTGACTGGTAGATAAATAATGTTTGACGGAATCTCTATAATTTTATATCCAGGTGGTACAGCAGGAAAAAATAGTATGAACTTTTTGTTCGTTTATATACGCTCCGGAAGTAATTTCACACTCAACTCTGAAAGCGTTAACTTTTAAAATTGGTACGGGTGAATCTGAACTGTGAGAAACGTTTGGCTCAAGAACACGTGAAGTAAAACCTAATAATCGAACAATAGAATTTTGATGATTGAAGTTTATTGGTTGAGAGCATTTAATTGTGCTACGTAACGTGTTATTGTTAGGCTTTACGCTAATTGTGAGAGAGTCTTTTACGAAGATACTTGTCAATGTACTCAATTTCATAACTACCTACTGGTAAAATTATAGTTTGATCACCTACGTAAAATTTGTTATTTCTATTATCAATATTTGGAATTGAATTGAAGGATAAAAATTCTACTAAACCAAGAACGTAATGTTTGCTTGGGGAAAGTTCAGTTGGTGGAAAGCATCGAAAATTGAAGAAGTACCGGATAGTGTTAGTGTAAATGAATCTTCCATGACTGTTCAAAATTCAATCCGTTCTTTATATTCTTTTTAAGAATTGTAAGCACAAGTGTCCGCAATTATAACTATCAAAGTCTTGATATCTCTCATGATTGTAATTAACTTCATCAACACCAAAATATATCATTAAATCCAGGGGTGGTTGAAGATTATCAAAGCTATCAAAATATATTATCTTACTATCTCGTTTACGGTAAGCTACCTAGTGTGTACCAGGTCCATTGACATCATCGAGATTTACAATAGCTGATTCACGATATCGTAGACCATCAGCTGGCAATGCATTTCGCAAAAACATCTCTAAAATAAGGAATTTTTAGAATTTTTGCATATTTCATAATATCAATATTGGTAAGAGCTCTCTGAGATAATTTTATACCAATCTTTTTTTTTTTGTTTAAACATTTACCTTGAATATATGGTTTGAGAAAATACCAAAACCTTTCTTGTATGACTTCAAATAGAGGCCTTTACCTAAAACAATGACTTCCATTGTCTTATTATGCCGTTTGTTTTCTTCTAATTCTTGTTTGGCTGTTTTGGTTGCATTGACTGCCTTTACTATTCCTGATACTCCACCTGCAAGAGCACCAGTAGCGCTCAAACCGGCAAATAATTGTATTAAGAAAGAGCCGCGGTGGCTCATGGGTAGAGCTCCCTACACTCACACCGTGGGTCGTGGGTTCGATCCCAGACGTGTACCTCTGAAAATTTTTTCATGTGCATTTTTCGAACATCGCGACTCAGTGGCTCGGCGTGTCACTATAGTGTGACGCCAGTTCAGGTGCGCGTGCTTTTCCTGCACTTGTCAGTGCATGAGAGGCACGGGCATCTGAACTATAGGGAACGTTAGGAACGCGAAGATGTAAAGAGGATCGCGGTGGTTCCATCGGGAGGACAGGAAACTGTAATTATTAGACTAATTACAGTGACCGATGATTTCTTCCGATGGACACAAGCACCACTGTTTCAACTACATGTGCTTTGCTTATAGACACACCGTTCACCTCCGTCGCTGATTAGCCCTGGCAGCATAAATAGAGCGACGTTAAATAAAAAAAAAAAAAAAAAAAAAAAAAAAAAAAAAAAAAAAAAAATTGTATTAAGAGAGGTAATGCACCGTCAATTTTTTTTTTTTGGAACCGGCAAAACTCGAGGAACTTTGATTTTGTCCTTTGCACCAGCAATTTTTACTACATTTGGAGCTTTTTTGCAAAGCAGATTTAATTACTTGTTTAGCACATTGATTTGGAACTGATTTTTCAAAGTAAGCAGCTTTAACAACTTTATTAAGAGAAGTTTTCTGCTGTTTCTTTTTTTAACCCCATACCAAATTTCGACTTTAATTTCATAGCGTTAGTTACAGCGTAAGCAGGTGTTTTCTCACTGATGTTTGCGTCCTTAGATACAAATCGATTCCAAGCTTTATTTGCTAAAACTCTATCTGCAGCTTTTCCCAATTCAAGATTTTCTCGATATTTAGAGTATGCAATGCCATGCTCCCTGCAAGCAACGTCAAGAGGATTAATACCAGGATCTCCTCGAGCCAACCTTTTACTTAATTTCGTTCCTGGTCCGCAATACTGATATCCGGGCAAATGAAGTTCAAAAGGTAATTTATCGATGACTTTGTTGATTAAACCGTAACCTCGTTTTTGTCGATAACGTACGTAGTTAATCATCACTCTATAAAAGTCAGCTTCAGACTGATTTCTAAAACTATATAAACACTCTATTTATAGTCAAATAGTCAGTAATGATTGAGACGTTGCATTGCACTCATGGATTTCAAAGAGCAGCCTGTTAAACTACCAATAAACCCAGCCCTGATGAGGTTTATTTGTGGTGAAATCTAGTAGCCACGGGTGAACCTCAGCAAGCCGGTCCCAAGCCCGGAAGTCACTGGAAACAGTGTAATTGGGGAGGGATAGAGGAGTAACATCTCTCTAAAAAACCGTGGCCTTTGTGGCCCGGAAGGGATTCCCACGTAAGGGCTCCTATCCAGGACACGGAATGGCACACAACACATCATTTACACTCATGTATTACTGGTAGGGTCTCAGAGGTATGAATGGGAGGCCTATAAACGGCTCTTTCCAAGCGCTTGTAAGAGGCAGCTCTATAAACGGGCTCGCTGGTGAAAGAGGAGATCCCTATAAACGGGTATGCTCCGCGCGGGTTATAGATGGACACGCTGGGACTTTATCAGTGAGCATTACACCATACCTATACACATTCACATGACACAAACACATGGAGGCACCCTAGGATAAACTAGGTTGAGACACTCCTAGGCCGCTGAATAGTACAGGGGCCCGGGCTGGCCTAACTAGCAAAGCCTGGCTGCCCTATCAGTCAGTGTA
This sequence comes from Theocolax elegans, assembly GCA_026168455.1. Classification (NCBI taxonomy): domain Eukaryota; kingdom Metazoa; phylum Arthropoda; class Insecta; order Hymenoptera; family Cerocephalidae; genus Theocolax; species Theocolax elegans. The sequence goes on from JANSJX010000047.1 coordinate 103,515, forward strand.
TAATCGCGCCAGGGGTAGTAGTGCCGGATAGTGACCGGATGGGACCCTACTGCTTCGGGTGGGGGGCTTTCCTATAGTAGGACCGAAGTGGGTCGCTGCCTGTTTTGCGAGGGCTGTTCGGATGACGAGGGGGGACACTCGTAGGGAGCCACAGACATAAACACTTAACACAAATCAAAAACCCCCCTTAAAAAAAAACCCATGATATGTCCTTCCCTGTAAACGCAACGGGCTATTCGGATGCTAGCCCAAAAGTGTCAACAAACCCTGGAGAGATCCCAACTCTCAACACAACCAATTTGCCGGTGGTAACTTCGGTGTCACCGGTAGTTGGAGTAAAGGTAGGTGAGCAGGCGGCGCCCAGTGGGATGTCTGCTTACCAACCCACTGAATTTAAAAATCCTGATGGGCCATTGACGGTGTCCAATCCCGAACCGGGAGCTGGAATGCCAATGGATACCAATGAAGGAAGAAGCTGGACGAGTGGACGCTATGCGGAGAAAAACCGCAGGCGAAAGCTCAGAAAGCAAGAAATGCGGGCTCAAAGCGCGAAGAGACCTCCCTCAACGCCTCTTATGGGGAAAAGAGGGAAGGACACGCCGCCAGAGGACCCGCGGACACAAAAACGGCATAAAAACAAGCCGGCACAGGTAAGTAACACTCAGAGTGCTGAAAAGCCGAAATGTAGTGTGGGACTTACAACAGCACAGAGAACAAACCCTCTGTCGAGGGTCGTGACATCAGCAGAACATCCTGAGGTGCTTCTTACTACAGGACAGTTTGAAGACTTCAGGAATGCTCTGGAGGAGGAGACAGATGTCCTTACTCCTGAGCAGCTGCCAAAGTTTGTTGCGTCCTTCTGCAGGGGGGGAGTGTTTGTGATAATAGCAGAGGATCAACGGTCCGCGGATTGGCTGAGTGGGATCGTGCCCGGACTAAAATCTTGGCGGGGTCCTGCTCTGACAGTCAGCGGAACAGAGGTGCTGCAGAGGCTGGTGAAGGCCAGCGCGTGGATACCGGGAGCACCGAAACCCACGGAGCTGGTTCTTCAGAGGCTGATGCGGTACAATCCGACGCTAAATACCGCAACATGGCGGGTCGTAAAATGCGACAAGGGGGCTACCGACGGTGCTGCAGCGAAGGACAACTTTCTTCTGGTGCAGATGCCGGAGTCCCAAGCTAGAGCCCTTCAGGCTCTAGATTGCAGACCCTTCTACTCACTGGAGCGTGTCACTTTCAAAGTACACGCGCCGGCGGTAGCGGAGTCTGATAAAGAGGCAGCAGTGCCGGGAAGCTCGAAATAATGACCTTCAAGGCGCTGCAAATCTCACAAATTAACTTGCATCACTGCAAAGACTCTTCTGCACTATTGCGTAAGAGTTTGGCAGAGATGCACACAGGCCTGTCACTGGTCCAAGAACCATGGACGGTGAGAGGAACAATCAAGGGTTTAAGGGGAAAGGGGCTTGTTTGTTACAGGGACATGCAAGCTGAGACGCCCAGAACGTGTATTATCACTAAAGGAGTAAATGTAACCCCGCTGATGGATTTCTGTACAAGAGACCTGACAGCGGTGAGGACGGAATCGGAAGGCATTGGAAACATAGTCATTGCCTCAGCGTACTTTCCATATTATGGAGAGGTAAATCCACCCACGGAAGTTAAAAGGTTAATTACCTTCTGTGAGAGTAAAAACTTACCGCTCCTAATAGGCTGTGACGCTAACTCACATCACAGACTGTGGGGGAGCACAGACATCAATAGGAGAGGAGAGGAACTGGTAGAATATCTAGCCACAACCAAACTAGATATTCTAAACACTGGTACAACGCCAACATTCTGTAATAAACTTAGAGCAGAAGTATTGGACATCACGTTATGTACTGGAGAAATTACAAATAGGATCAAGAGGTGGAGGGTATCTGATGAACCGACACTATTTGATCATGCCAAAATTGTTTTCGAGTTAGTGGGACCTGGTACAAATCCTAGAACATGGACCAGGAAACCGAAGAAGACAAATTGGATAACCTACAAGGAAGAAATAAACAGCTCACTAGCAAATTTTCCAGAACATATAAGAAACTGGAAGGAGCTTGAAGAAGCTGCTGATAAACTAAATAAAGGAATTATCTCAGCTTTTGAGAACAACTGTAGACCCACATTGGTGGGTAAGCGAGATAAAACCTACTGGTGGAACGAGAACCTAGAGTGTCTCAAGAAACAAGTAAGGAGAAACTATAAACTGGCCCAAAAAAAAGGTACAGCAGACGAGTGGAATCATTACGCAAGTAAAAGAGACAGCTATCGAGCAGCAATTAGAAAGGCACAAGCAGAATCATGGGCCAACTTTTGCAGCGACATAGAAAAAGGCCCACAGGCAGCCCGGTTGGACAAGATCTTGTCAAAAAATCCGGAAGCTATATTGGGAGCACTTAAACTGCCAAATGGGAAATACACCATGACGGACGAAGAAACGTTGTACCGCCTGATCGAATCCTTCTACCCGGATTTCTCGAAAGAAGGGGAAGGGGCGATGGAAGTTCATGAGTCAAACGACTACGGAACGGGAAACCAGCATGCGGTGATCCAAACCGGATCATGCAGTGTGCTGGGGACCAAAATTGTCTCAGAGGACAAAGTCAGGTGGGCCATCGGATCTTTTGGGCCATATAAGTCACCAGGACTGGATGGTATTTACCCCGCACTATTACAAAGAGCGGGGGAGTGCATTATCCGTCCAATGACCAGACTTATTAGGGCAAGTCTGGAATTATGCCATATTCCAGAAAGTTGGAAGGGAACGAGAGTGACGTTCATTCCGAAAGAAGGTAAGGGGAGCTATACTTCTCCTAAAGACTTCCGACCTATAAGTCTTACATCGTTTATGCTGAAGACAATGGAAAGGCTCATAGATAGACATATTAAAGATAAACCTTTAAAAGAACGACCACTCCATAGGGATCAGTATGCGTACAGAGCAGGACACTCTACTGAGACTGCTCTGTGCAAAATAGTGAACCTGATTGAAGAACAAATTGAAAACGGAGGCTTCGCTCTAGTGGTCTTTTTAGACATAGAAGGAGCTTTCAACCATACCTCCAAAAGAGTAATCAAGGAGGCAATGAGGAGACATGGAATAGCTCAGCCAGTTACTGACTGGGTCGAACTCATGTTATCAAACAGAAAGCTGGTAATGACCAAGGGTAACACCAAAGTAACTGGCTGGGTGAACACGGGATGCCCACAGGGGGGGGGGGTTATTTCCCCATCCCTCTGGAATCTTGTAATGAACACACTATTATGCCTACTAACCAACACGGGATGTGAGGTTGTAAGATATGCAGATGATCTAGCAATAATAGTTAGAGGACCATTTTTAGAAACACTATTTGACATCATGCAAAATGCCTTGAACAAGGTATATAAGTGGTGCCAAGGAGGTGGACTATCGGTTAACCCGGAAAAAATGGAAGTTATGGTGTTTACACGTAAATATAAGTGGAAAACAAGCATAAAACACCTCGAATATGGAGGAAAACGGCTAGAAATAAAAGAAAAAGCTAAATATCTAGGTGTCATTCTTGACAGTAAGTTAAACTCTAAAGAGCACCTTGAGAATCAGTGTAATAAAGTTATAAGAGTACTATGGCAAACACGTAGAGCTCTGCACTTGAACTGGGGTCTTAAACCAGAAACCATGATGTGGAATTACACAGCAATTCTGAAACCAAAACTCACGTATTCGGCAGTGATTTGGTGGAAGCGAGCAGGTTTGAAAACTGCGAACCAAATGCTGGAAAGGGTACGAGGATTGGTCCTGCGCTGCATCACCAATTCTCTAAGAACCACGCCAGTACAAGCTATGGGGGTCATAACGAATATTGAGCCCTTTCAGCTCACTCTTAAGTCAGAAGCCATAAAAGGATACTTAAGAGTTAGAAATCTCTTAGATCGACGGGCGGACAGGGGACTCCTAAGTACGCTCCCGCGAAATCTAAGAGAGAACTTATACGAGGGAACTGATAGATGCAGCACTGAGTTCCTATTCGATAAGAGATACAGAGTCAGTCTGCCTAGCAAAGATGACTGGAGTCAAGGACGTGTTAGGGTGCCGGACGGCAAAGAACTCTGGTATACTGATGGGTCCAAGAATATCCGGAGAGTCGGAGCAGGGGTATACTGCAGAAAAAATGGGAAGGGTAGGATATATTCCTTAAAGGAATACAATACCATTTCCCAAGCGGAAACATTTGCAATCCTGCAATGTGCTAAAGCGGCACAGGAGAATTGCAAAGACGAAGAGATATACATTTACTCGGACAGCAGAACTGTGTTACAGAGTCTGAATGGTCACACCACTAAGTCCAGACTAATTTGGGAATGTCATAAGACACTAAATAGACTGGCAGAGTTGAATAAGCGGCTAACGCTAACATGGATACCAAGTCATGTAGGTATACGTGGTAACGAGATAGCCGATGACCTAGCAAAGATAGGTACAAATGGAAAACATGCGGAACCAAGCATGATGGTGAAGATGCCACATAGCCACCTCATAGAATTATAAAGGAATGGCTGGTGAAGGAACACCAAAGGCTTGGGTAAAAACTGCAGGATGCAGACAAGGGGGGGTTATTTCCCCATCCCTCTGGAATCTTGTAATGAACACACTATTATGCCTACTAACCAACACGGGATGTGAGGTTGTAAGATATGCAGATGATCTAGCAATAATAGTTAGAGGACCATTTTTAGAAACACTATTTGACATCATGCAAAATGCCTTGAACAAGGTATATAAGTGGTGCCAAGGAGGTGGACTATCGGTTAACCCGGAAAAAATGGAAGTTATGGTGTTTACACGTAAATATAAGTGGAAAACAAGCATAAAACACCTCGAATATGGAGGAAAACGGCTAGAAATAAAAGAAAAAGCTAAATATCTAGGTGTCATTCTTGACAGTAAGTTAAACTCTAAAGAGCACCTTGAGAATCAGTGTAATAAAGTTATAAGAGTACTATGGCAAACACGTAGAGCTCTGCACTTGAACTGGGGTCTTAAACCAGAAACCATGATGTGGAATTACACAGCAATTCTGAAACCAAAACTCACGTATTCGGCAGTGATTTGGTGGAAGCGAGCAGGTTTGAAAACTGCGAACCAAATGCTGGAAAGGGTACGAGGATTGGTCCTGCGCTGCATCACCAATTCTCTAAGAACCACGCCAGTACAAGCTATGGGGGTCATAACGAATATTGAGCCCTTTCAGCTCACTCTTAAGTCAGAAGCCATAAAAGGATACTTAAGAGTTAGAAATCTCTTAGATCGACGGGCGGACAGGGGACTCCTAAGTACGCTCCCGCGAAATCTAAGAGAGAACTTATACGAGGGAACTGATAGATGCAGCACTGAGTTCCTATTCGATAAGAGATACAGAGTCAGTCTGCCTAGCAAAGATGACTGGAGTCAAGGACGTGTTAGGGTGCCGGACGGCAAAGAACTCTGGTATACTGATGGGTCCAAGAATATCCGGAGAGTCGGAGCAGGGGTATACTGCAGAAAAAATGGGAAGGGTAGGATATATTCCTTAAAGGAATACAATACCATTTCCCAAGCGGAAACATTTGCAATCCTGCAATGTGCTAAAGCGGCACAGGAGAATTGCAAAGACGAAGAGATATACATTTACTCGGACAGCAGAACTGTGTTACAGAGTCTGAATGGTCACACCACTAAGTCCAGACTAATTTGGGAATGTCATAAGACACTAAATAGACTGGCAGAGTTGAATAAGCGGCTAACGCTAACATGGATACCAAGTCATGTAGGTATACGTGGTAACGAGATAGCCGATGACCTAGCAAAGATAGGTACAAATGGAAAACATGCGGAACCAGGCATGATGGTGAAGATGCCACATAGCCACCTCATAGAATTATTAAAGGAATGGCTGGTGAAGGAACACCAAAGGGCTTGGGTAAAAACTGCAGGATGCAGACAAGCTAAAGCCGCACTCGGAAACGCAATAAGCGGACACTGGGAAGAAGGGCTTAGGAAACCCATGGAACGCCATGGAGATTTGCGATACCATAGGTATAAAATGGGACTGGAAACAGATCCATTATGCCGAATGTGCAAGGAGGCAAACGAAACACCTCTACACATCTTATGTGAATGCCCCAGAATCATGACAAGAAGATGGCGCCTCACAGGTGAATTTCTAATTGATTCAGGAGATATCCCCAGTTGGGATGTCCAGAGAATACTTGCTGTTTGGCAGGGTCTCTGGGCGGTGCCCGATTGAAAAAACCAAGGACCCATAAGAAGGCTCACCCAGGTGTGGCAATATTGCTATACACTTCGGGGGGCTAAAGATGGGAAATGGAAAACAGGGCGCAAAGGGAATACCCAAGTGCCTGGCATAACCTAGTCAAATAGGAGGGTGCCAACTGAGTAACTTAATAATAATAAAACTACCAATAGCTAATTTTGATGTTATTGTACAGCAAGATAGAAGACCAAAACGACATGGAGATTTACTTCCAGATAGTACAAGAGCTATATTCTGCGGTCCTTCTGATTGCGGCAAAACCAATAGTCTTCTTGCTCTCATAACTCATCCAAATGGAGTAAGATTTGAAAATGTATGCGTATATTCAAAATCTCTGAACCATGCAAAGTACAAGATGCTAAAGGAATTACTGAACCCCATAGATGGTGTACAATATTTTCCTTTTAGTGAACATGATACATCAGTTGATCCAGAAAATGCACTTCCCAATTCCATTATAATTTTTGATGATATTGCATGTGAGAAGCAAGATAATGTGAGATCATTTTTCTGCATGGGTAGACATAAAATGGTAGACTGCTTCTATCTTTGTCAGACATATACTCGAATTCCAAAACACCTTGTTAGAGATAACGTTAATTTATTAGCTTTATTCCATCAAGATGATTTAAATTTGAAACACATTTACAACGATCATGCGAATTCAGACATAAGTTATGCTCAATTTAAAGAGTTATGTTCAAAATGATGGAAAGATGATAAGTATGGATTTTTAGTCATAGAAAAGGATCGATCAACGATGGTAGATATCGAAATGGATTTGACTGCTTTGCCATAAATTTAGCTAGTACTTAAAGTATTTCTTATAGTCAATTATTGAACGTTAAAGTGCCAACATGAATGATTTCCAGCGAGAACAAAATGTTCTTAAGCAGCTTGTGAGAGCTCAAGAAGCTATCAAACAAAAGTAAAAACTGCTAAAGTATCGAAAAGAAAGTGCAGATCAAACATTGAATGAAACATTTAAACCTATAGTTGATTCTCTTCAGGAAATCCTCAGTGAAACTAGAAAAAGGAACAATTCTAAAAGCTTAAAACGTAAATATGTTGAAGAAGACATTTCTAATCTTCCCAGTAGAACTGAAAATACATCTACTGATGGTGAAAATGAGAGCATTATTACCTTACGACCAAATGACAGCGTGTCTGACATAACTGAGAATGATGATACTCATGTTGACGATGAGTATGTTAAGATGCTCTATCGAAATGACGTAGATAATCTCGATAAAATATAGGGCGTACGTCTCGAAGACGATAAATTTATGATATTTGCTTACAGTGATTGATGTTTTCTCAAAATATGCTTGGGTTGTACCTGTAAAGAAGAAAACTGGAGATGATGTGAGTGCAGCTATGAAGAGTATATTGACAAAAAATCCCACCCCGAAGAATCTCCAGGCTGACAACGAGAAAGAGTTCTATAATACAAAATTTCAGAATCTTATGCAGAAATACAACATCAATCTGTACTCTACTTACAGCAATCTCAAAGCATCGATCTGTGAACGATTTAACCGCACTTTGAAAAATGCTATGTGAAAAATAAATCATAAGCATAGAACTATTGGTATGAAGCCTAAAGATGTTACAACAACTAACAGACTCCAAGTATTAAAAAGATTTAGTCAAAAATACAAATCTGAAAAACTAAAGTTTAATGTTAGTGATAAAGTTCGAGTGAGTCATGTGGAGCAAATGTTTGAGCAAGGATAAACACCAAATTGGTCAACTGAAATCTTCACAATCTCGAAAGTAGCAGCTATAAATCCAACAACGTATCATCTGCATAACTATCGGAACCAACCCATTGCTGGAGGATTCTATGAAGAAAAACTGCAGAAAGTTCATTATCCTGACGTTTATCTCGTGGAAAAAGTTCTCAAGAAACGTGGCAATCAAGTCTTTGTAAAGTGGCTTGGATTTGACAACTCACACAATAGTTTGATTAATAAAACTAGTTTATAAAACAAAAATATTATTAAACTATTGTATTTAAAAGTGTTAATTAATCAATGTATTGTAAAATTTTTTTTTAAAATTATTATTTAAATCATGAAACTATAATGTAACAGGTTAATTTAAAAAAAATAAATAAAATACTTCAATTGAGAATGAATTGGCTATTTATAGCTATTATAACTAAGTATCAATATGTACACAACTCATATCTTTTTCTCTCTCCTATATATTTACAACAACATGTTTACTTTATATGTTATTTACTTTATAGGTTATAAAGACCTGTATTTTATTTACAGCATTTGTGATGTTTGCAAAATACTTCCGATCCTTTAATACCCCGACAACATTGAGTCACTACTGAGGCGGCACAATCAAGACACGCGGGCCGTCAATGTGCTAGATTCCTGGCCCGGTCTGTGATGGCACATAGACGGACTGCGGCGCAGCACGCGTGTTGTCACATGTGTATCAAAATGGCCGCACAAAATTTAAATATATGGATCGCATGCCGTTAATGTTCCGACATTGTGACGAATTGAAAATTTATTATAATCAGGAATTAAAATAAATTTTTTTTTTATATTTTTTTTTATAAATTTATTATTTTATTACAATACATTGATCATTAAAAGTACAATATAAAAATTACTTAAAAATTAATTACTTTTAATTAATTACAAATTATCATTAAAATTACAAACATCAGGATTATAAGCAAATAAATTTAATATAAATTTATAATTATAATAAATATATATGTACAGATCAGGTTAAAATTTTTATCAATGACCTTACATTTCGCTTTTTATAAAACAAAAAAATTAAAAGATAATAAAATCAAAATCGCAAATAAAAATATAAGTTAAAAAGATCTATAAAATGATAAAAATTCGAAATATAAGCAAACTTGTATGTCATAAAAATTTCACGTTAGTGAATTAAATAAATATAGATCAAAAATCAATAAAATAAACTATAACAATTATTTTAACTTGAATTTTTTATGATTACCTGTAAAGTAAAATAAATTAAATTAAATACAGACTGGTTCTGAGGGGTCGAATACGCCTTAAGCCGAATACCTGAAAACTATAAATAAAGAATGAAATAAGTATCTAAGAGTATTAACGAACTGGAAATTAACTTACCTTATAACGTAGACTCCTCCTCCCTGGTAGAGAGACACACTCCTGTACTGGAACCGAGTACACTAATTGAAATCCTCCCTGTCCATGTCGAAACCTGAAAATTAGAAAACTATGTTAATATTAAATTAAATATCGTTAAATCTAGTTGTAAGGAAATGATTAACGTAATAGGAGAAAGGGAGATAATAAATAAAGTAGAGTAAAATAATAGAATAGGGTTAGTACCATGTATAACATGTGACAAGGAGAGGATAGGGAAATGTAAACATTAACAAGTTAATAGATAAAATAATAACAAACAACTTAACCCGAGTCATTCTCATCACCGGCATTAAAGAGGATTATAAAGGAAATATGAATGGGATGGGTTTGGGTTAATTATGTTTTACATGTGATGGAAAGTATACTTACCTGCACGCACCTGAGGATGATGGAAGCCGACGACGGAGATGAGAGAACCGATGTAACGGACGATGGCCTCACACCAGGAGAAGACTGCCCAGTCGCCGATCTCGATACCCGCACAAATCCACTTACACCAGCACCGTCGATTCGCACCAGGTCACCGTATACACAACAATACACCTCTCTCTCTCCAATGCGCACAAACGTGAGAGAGACAGCGAGAAGCACGCGCGGCATGCCGATACTGCGCACATGCATACAGGTGGCAGTAGAGAGGGGGTAAACTCGCCCGCTCGCACGATATGGCTGACCGAGAGAGTGCGCCGGCGCGGGAAGACGGGAATCGAGATATCGTATACGTACGTGCTAAAGAGAGACAGAGATACGAGTCTTGCATTAGTGGAGGCGCACGCCATTTTACACTAGATACTCGATAAATCCGATTCGGCCGGTATTAATTTAACACTGCGAACTCCGTAATAGGTGGCAGTAGCGTCGATGGCTATATAGTATCTTAATGACGTAGTCAATAGATAAATGGTTTAAAATGACGGAAATGAGGGAAACTAGCGCCGCGAATCGGCAATTAAAGGGATGAAACCGGCAAGAAGCCGAAAATAATCAGTATCTGCCGAACTGTGAAAAGAGAAGCATATATATTGTAAAAATCTAGTATTTGAATAGAATATTGCCGAGTTAGTTATTGAGAAGGATTAATTACGATTGCTAATATTACCTATAAATTGGAGGAACAATTATCCGTATTTTGGAAAATTATTGGAGAAGTATTGGAGAGGGATTATTGAGACGAGACGAAAGAGTTGAAGCTCGCGTGCGGTAAGTGGACTGTGCGCCGGCCATATTTTTTCTATATTATTTTATTAAAATTATTAAATCGGGAGTGCGTGAAGCGTCGACACCCGGATCTTTTCGCGCGGTTTTCGGTTCATTATTTTGGACTACTCTGATAAATCGATGATGTAAATCTCGTGATTAAATCGTGATAAATAATATAATAATTATTGTGAGTTTCTCTGTGTATCGCAATACACTTAATAATTAGATAGGCTACGTGAATCTCGGGTTAAGTCGTTAGTAATATTAAAGGGGAATACGAATTATAACTGATGGAAAGGTTGATGTGACGGAAATAAAGATTATAATTTTTTGTAATTATTTAAATCGGCGAGAATACATATCGATGGCTCCTAATCATATAATGCTATTTCAAAAAACGATTTCATACAATGCTAATTCAAAAGAATGTTTCATATCATTCTATTTCAGAAAGTTCTTTCATAGAAGGCTATTTCAAAAAGTTCTTTCATATAATGCTATTTCAAAAAACTGTTTCATATAATTCCATATCAAAATAAATTTCATATAATGCTATTTGAAAAATACTTTCATAAGATTCTATTTCAGAATGTGATTTCATATAATTCTATTTGAAAATACAATTTCATATGATGCTATTTAAAACGTAATTTTATAGAATGATGTTTTAAAAAGTGTCAAAATAATTCTATCGAACCCGGGACTTTATTCAGTAAGACTAAAATCCCTAAAAGGTAAATAAAAGAAATTACTTAATTTTTAATGTTAATAATACGATATAATTAAATTATTTTAAATAAATGCAATATTTATTACTTATTAATAAAACTTTTAATTTCAGCATTAACATTATAGTTTACTTGAATAAACAATTTTTGTATCTATTTAAACAAAATATTTTTACATCAATTTTTTAAAATATTTTATTTAAATAGATACAAAAATTGTTTATTCAAGTAAACTATAATGTTAATACTGAAATTAAAAGTTTTATTAATAAGTAATAAATATTGCATTCATTTAAAATAATTTAATTGAAATGAGCTGAAACATGGAAAATTAAGCTCATTTTAGCTACCTTAAGCTGAAAGTTAGCTCCACTGCAATAAGAACAGTGTCTCCAAGCTGCCTGCGGCTTGAAATGAGCTGAAACAAGGAAACTTAAGCTCATTTTAGCTACCTTAAGCTGAAAGTTAGCTCCACTGCAATAAGAACAGTGTCTCCAAGATGTCTGCGGCTTGAAATGAGCTGAAACAAGGAAACGTAAGCTCATTTTAGCTACCTTAAGCTGAAAGTTAGCTCCACTGCAATAAGAAAAGTATTTCCAAGCTGTCTGTGGCTTAAAATGAGCTGAAACAAGGAAACTTAAGCTCATTTTAGCTACTTTAAGCTGAAAGTTAGCTCCACTGCAATAAGAACAGTGTCTCCAAGCTGCCTGCGGCTTGAAATGAGCTGAAACGAGGAATCTTAAGCTCATTTTAGCTACCTTAAGCTGAAAGTTAGCTCCACTGCAATAAGACAGTGTCTCCAAGCTGCCTGCGGCTTGAAATGAGCTGAAACGAGGAATCTTAAGCTCATTTTAGCTACCATTAAGCTGAAAGTTAGCTCCACTGCAGTAAGAACAGTGCTCCAAGCTATCTGCGGCTTGAAATAAGCTGAAACAATCAAACTTAAGCTCATTTAGCTACCTTAAGCTGAAAGTTAGCTCCACTGCAATACAGAACAGTGCTCCAAGCTGCCTGCGGCTTGAAATGAGCTGAAACGAGGAATCTTAACTTTTTAGCTACCTTACCTGAAAGTTAGCTCCACTGAACAGTGTCTCCAAGCTATCTGCGGCTTGAAATAAGCTGAAACAATCAAACTTAAGCTCATTTTAGCTACCTTAAGCTGAAAGTTAGCTCCACTGCAATAAGAACAGTGTCTCCAAGCTGCCTGCGGCTTGAAATGAGCTGAAACGAGGAATCTTAAGCTCTTTTTAGCTACCTTAAGCTGAAAGTTAGCTCCACTGCAATAAGAACAGTGTCTCCAAGCTGTCTGCGGCTTGAAATGAGCTGAAACAAGGAAACTTAAGCTCATTTTAGCTACCTTAAGCTGAAAGTTGGCTCCACTGCAGTAAGAACAGTGTCTCCAAGCTATCTGCGGCTTGAAATAAGCTGAAACAATCAAACTTAAGCTCATTTTAGCTACCTTAAGCTGAAAGTTAGCTCCACTGCAGTAAGAACAGTGTCTCCAAGCTGTCTGCGGCTTGAAATGAGCTGAAACAAGGAAACTTAAGCTCATTTTAGCTACCTTAAGCTGAAAGTTGGCTCCACTGCAATAAGAACAGTGTCTCCAAGCTGTCTGCGGCTTGAAATGAGCTGAAACAAGGAAACTTAAGCTCATTTTAGCTACCTTAAGCTGAAAGTTAGCTCCACTGCAGTAAGAACAGTGTCTCCAAGCTATCTGCGGCTTAAAATAAGCTGAAACAATCAAACTTAAGCTCATTTTAGCTACCTTAAGCTGAAAGTTAGCTCCACTGCAGTAAGAACAGTGTCTCCAAGCTATCTGCGGCTTGAAATAAGCTGAAACAATCAAACTTAAGCTCATTTTAGCTACCTTAAGCTGAAAGTTAGCTCCACTGCAGTAAGAACAGTGTCTCCAAGCTATCTGCGGCTTGAAATAAGCTGAAACAATCAAACTTAAGCTCATTTTAGCTACCTTAAGCTGAAAGTTAGCTCCACTGCAGTAAGAACAGTGTCTCCAAGCTGCCTGCGGCTTGAAATGAGCTGAAACGAGGAATCTTAAGCTCTTTTTAGCTACCTTAAGCTGAAAGTTAGCTCCACTGCAATAAGAACAGTGTCTCCAAGATGTCTGCGGCTTGAAATGAGCTGGAACAAGCTGAAGAAGTCTAAAAATATTTTCCCATTTGTCTAGCAGTGGAAGTTAGGGTCCTAAGCACGTAAGATTTTTTTGGCAGCAATCAGGTTATTAAAATACCATAGATTGGAGACAACTATAAGATACCCGTCTATGTGTTGATATTTCGGATGACGGCAAGAAGCAAAAGTCTGGACTTTGAATGACTTGCTGTCATCATAACAATTGCAACTGACATTATTGATTTTCGGAAACGTTACCACACTAGCAGGAAACTTAAGCTCATTTTAGCTACCTTAAGCTGAAAGTTAGCTCCACTGCAGTAAGAACAGTGTCTCCAAGCTATCTGCGGCTTGAAATAAGCTGAAACAATCAAACTTAAGCTCATTTTAGCTACCTTAAGCTGAAAGTTAGCTCCACTGCAGTAAGAACAGTGTCTCCAAGCTGCCTGCGGCTTGAAATGAGCTGAAACAAGGAATCTTAAGCTCTTTTTAGCTACCTTAAGCTGAAAGTTAGCTCCACTGCAATAAGAACAGTGTCTCCAAGCTGTCTGCGGCTTGAAATGAGCTGAAACAAGGAAACTTAAGCTCATTTTAGCTACCTTAAGCTGAAAGTTAGCTCCACTGCAGTAAGAACAGTGTCTCCAAGCTATCTGCGGCTTGAAATAAGCTGAAACAATCAAACTTAAGCTCATTTTAGCTACCTTAAGCTGAAAGTTAGCTCCACTGCAATAAGAACAGTGTCTCCAAGCTGCCTGCGGCTTGAAATGAGCTGAAACAAGGAAACTTAAGCTCATTTTAGCTACCTTAAGCTGAAAGTTAGCTCCACTGCAGTAAGAACAGTGTCTCCAAGCTGCCTGCGGCTTGAAATGAGCTGAAACAAGGAATCTTAAGCTCTTTTTAGCTACCTTAAGCTGAAAGTTAGCTCCACTGCAATAAGAACAGTGTCTCCAAGCTGTCTGCGGCTTGAAATGAGCTGAAACAAGGAAACTTAAGCTCATTTTAGCTACCTTAAGCTGAAAGTTAGCTCCACTGCAGTAAGAACAGTGTCTCCAAGCTATCTGCGGCTTGAAATAAGCTGAAACAATCAAACTCAAGCTCATTTTAGCTACCTTAAGCTGAAAGTTAGCTCCACTGCAGTAAGAACAGTGTCTCCAAGCTATCTGCGGCTTGAAATAAGCTGAAACAATCAAACTTAAGCTCATTTTAGCTACCTTAAGCTGAAAGTTAGCTCCACTGCAGTAAGAACAGTGTCTCCAAGCTATCTGCGGCTTGAAATAAGCTGAAACAATCAAACTTAAGCTCATTTTAGCTACCTTAAGATGAAAGTTAGCTCCACTGCAGTAAGAACAGTGTCTCCAAGCTGCCTGCGGCTTGAAATGAGCTGAAACGAGGAATCTTAAGCTCTTTTTAGCTACCTTAAGCTGAAAGTTAGCTCCACTGCAATAAGAACAGTGTCTCCAAGCTGTCTGCGGCTTGAAATGAGCTGAAACAAGGAAACTTAAGCTCATTTTAGCTACCTTAAGCTGAAAGTTGGCTCCACTGCAGTAAGAACAGTGTCTCCAAGCTGCCTGCGGCTTGAAATAAGCTGAAACAATCAAACTTAAGCTCATTTTAGCTACCTTAAGCTGAAAGTTAGCTCCACTGCAGTAAGAACAGTGTCTCCAAGCTATCTGCGGCTTGAAATGAGCTGAAACAAGGAATCTTAAGCTCATTTTAGCTACCTTAAGCTGAAAGTTAGCTCCACTGCAGTAAGAACAGTGTCTCCAAGCTGCCTGCGGCTTGAAATGAGCTGAAACGAGGAATCTTAAGCTCTTTTTAGCTACCTTAAGCTGAAAGTTAGCTCCACTGCAATAAGAACAGTGTCTCCAAGCTGCCTGCGGCTTGAAATGAGCTGAAACGAGGAATCTTAAGTTCATTTTAGCTACCTTAAGCTGAAAGTTAGCTCCACTGCAATAAGAACAGTGTCTCCAAGATGTCTGCGGCTTGAAATGAGCTGGAACAAGCTGAAGAAGTCTAAAAATATTTTCCCATTTGTCTAGCAGTGGAAGTTAGGGTCCTAAGCACGTAAGATTTTTTTGGCAGCAATCAGGTTATTAAAATACCATAGATTGGAGACAACTATAAGATACCCGTCTATGTGTTGATATTTCGGATGACGGCAAGAAGCAAAAGTCTGGACTTTGAATGACTTGCTGTCATCATAACAATTGCAACTGACATTATTGATTTTCGGAAACGTTACCACACTAGCAGGAAACTTAAGCTCATTTTAGCTACCTTAAGCTGAAAGTTAGCTCCACTGCAGTAAGAACAGTGTCTCCAAGCTATCTGCGGCTTGAAATAAGCTGAAACAATCAAACTTAAGCTCATTTTAGCTACCTTAAGCTGAAAGTTAGCTCCACTGCAGTAAGAACAGTGTCTCCAAGCTATCTGCGGCTTGAAATAAGCTGAAACAATCAAACTTAAGCTCATTATAGCTACCTTAAGCTGAAAGTTAGCTCCACTGCAATAAGAACAGTGTCTCCAAGCTGCCTGCGGCTTGAAATGAGCTGAAACAAGGAAACTTAAGCTCATTTTAGCTACCTTAAGCTGAAAGTTAGCTCCACTGCAGTAAGAACAGTGTCTCCAAGCTGCCTGCGGCTTGAAATGAGCTGAAACGAGGAATCTTAAGCTCTTTTTAGCTACCTTAAGCTGAAAGTTAGCTCCACTGCAATAAGAACAGTGTCTCCAAGCTGTCTGCGGCTTGAAATGAGCTGAAACAAGGAAACTTAAGCTCATTTTAGCTACCTTAAGCTGAAAGTTAGCTCCACTGCAGTAAGAACAGTGTCTCCAAGCTATCTGCGGCTTGAAATAAGCTGAAACAATCAAACTTAAGCTCATTTTAGCTACCTTAAGCTGAAAGTTAGCTCCACTGCAGTAAGAACAGTGTCTCCAAGCTATCTGCGGCTTGAAATAAGCTGAAACAATCAAACTTAAGCTCATTTTAGCTACCTTAAGCTGAAAGTTAGCTCCACTGCAGTAAGAACAGTGTCTCCAAGCTATCTGCGGCTTGAAATAAGCTGAAACAATCAAACTTAAGCTCATTTTAGCTACCTTAAGCTGAAAGTTAGCTCCACTGCAGTAAGAACAGTGTCTCCAAGCTGCCTGCGGCTTGAAATGAGCTGAAACGAGGAATCTTAAGCTCTTTTTAGCTACCTTAAGCTGAAAGTTAGCTCCACTGCAATAAGAACAGTGTCTCCAAGCTGTCTGCGGCTTGAAATGAGCTGAAACAAGGAAACTTAAGCTCATTTTAGCTACCTTAAGCTGAAAGTTGGCTCCACTGCAGTAAGAACAGTGTCTCCAAGCTATCTGCGGCTTGAAATAAGCTGAAACAATCAAACTTAAGCTCATTTTAGCTACCTTAAGCTGAAAGTTAGCTCCACTGCAGTAAGAACAGTGTCTCCAAGCTATCTGCGGCTTGAAATAAGCTGAAACAATCAAACTTAAGCTCATTTTAGCTACCTTAAGCTGAAAGTTAGCTCCACTGCAATAAGAACAGTGTCTCCAAGCTGCCTGCGGCTTGAAATGAGCTGAAACGAGGAATCTTAAGCTCATTTTAGCTACCTTAAGCTGAAAGTTAGCTCCACTGCAATAAGAACAGTGTCTCCAAGCTGCCTGCGGCTTGAAATGAGCTGAAACGAGGAATCTTAAGTTCATTTTAGCTACCTTAAGCTGAAAGTTAGCTCCACTGCAATAAGAACAGTGTCTCCAAGATGTCTGCGGCTTGAAATGAGCTGGAACAAGCTGAAGAAGTCTAAAAATATTTTCCCATTTGTCTAGCAGTGGAAGTTAGGGTCCTAAGCACGTAAGATTTTTTTGGCAGCAATCAGGTTATTAAAATACCATAGATTGGAGACAACTATAAGATACCCGTCTATGTGTTGATATTTCGGATGACGGCAAGAAGCAAAAGTCTGGACTTTGACTGACTTGCTGTCATCATAACAATTGCAACTGACATTATTGATTTTCGGAAACGTTACCACACTAGCAGGAAACTTAAGCTCATTTTAGCTACCTTAAGCTGAAAGTTAGCTCCACTGCAATAAGAACAGTGTCTCCAAGCTGCCTGCGGCTTGAAATGAGCTGAAACAAGGAATCTTAAGCTCATTTTAGCTACCTTAAGCTGAAAGTTAGCTCCACTGCAATAAGTACAGTGTCTCCAAGATGTCTGCGGCTTGAAATGAGCTGAAACAAGGAAACTTAAGCTCATTTTAGCTACCTTAAGCTGAAAGTTAGCTCCACTGCAGTAAGAACAGTGTCTCCAAGCTATCTGCGGCTTGAAATAAGCTGAAACAATCAAACTTAAGCTCATTTTAGCTACCTTAAGCTGAAAGTTAGCTCCACTGCAGTAAGAACAGTGTCTCCAAGCTATCTGCGGCTTGAAATAAGCTGAAACAATCAAACTTAAGCTCATTTTAGCTACCTTAAGCTGAAAGTTAGCTCCACTGCAGTAAGAACAGTGTCTCCAAGCTATCTGCGGCTTGAAATAAGCTGAAACAATCAAACTTAAGCTCATTTTAGCTACCTTAAGCTGAAAGTTAGCTCCACTGCAGTAAGAACAGTGTCTCCAAGCTGCCTGCGGCTTGAAATGAGCTGAAACGAGGAATCTTAAGCTCATTTTAGCTACCTTAAGCTGAAGGTTAGCTCCACTGCAATAAGAACAGTGTCTTTAAGCTGTCTGCGGCTTGAAATGAGCTGAAACAAGGAAACTTAAGCTCATTTTAGCTACCTTAAGCTGAAAGTTAGCTCCACTGCAATAAGAACAGTGTCTCCAAGCTGTCTGCGGCTAGAAATGAGCTGAAACAAGGAATCTTAAGCTCATTTTAGCTACCTTAAGCTGAAGGTTAGCTCCACTGCAATAAGAACAGCGTCTCCAAGCTGTCTGCGGCTTGAAATGAGCTGAAACAAGGAAACTTAAGCTCATTTTAGCTACCTTAAGCTGAAAGTTAGCTCCACTGCAATAAGAACAGTGTCTCCAAGCTGTCTGCGGCTTGAAATGAGCTGAAACAAGGAAACTTAAGCTCATTTTAGCTACCTTAAGCTGAAAGTTGGCTCCACTGCAGTAAGAACAGTGTCTCCAAGCTATCTGCGGCTTGAAATAAGCTGAAACAATCAAACTTAAGCTCATTTTAGCTACCTTAAGCTGAAAGTTAGCTCCACTGCAGTAAGAACAGTGTCTCCAAGCTGCCTGCGGCTTGAAATGAGCTGAAACAAGGAAACTTAAGCTCATTTTAGCTACCTTAAGCTGATAGTTAGCTCCACTGCAATAAGAACAGTGTCTCCAAGCTGTCTGCGGCTAGAAATGAGCTGAAACAAGGAATCTTAAGCTCATTTTAGCTACCTTAAGCTGAAGGTTAGCTCCACTGCAATAAGAACAGCGTCTCCAAGCTGTCTGCGGCTTGAAATAAGCTGAAACAATCAAACTTAAGCTCATTTTAGCTACCTTAAGCTGAAAGTTAGCTCCACTGCAAGTAAGAACAGTGTCTCCAAGCTGCCTGCGGCTTGAAATGAGCTGAAACGAGGAATCTTAAGCTCTTTTAGCTACCTTAAGCTGAAAGTTAGCTCCACTGCAATAAGAACAGTGTCTCCAAGCTGCCTGCGGCTTGAAATGAGCTGAAACGAGGAATCTTAAGTTCATTTTAGCTACCTTAAGCTGAAAGTTAGCTCCACTGCAATAAGAACAGTGTCTCCAAGATGTCGGCGGCTTGAAATGAGCTGGAACAAGCTGAAGAAGTCTAAAAATATTTTCCCATTTGTCTAGCAGTGGAAGTTAGGGTCCTAAGCACGTAAGATTTTTTTGGCAGCAATCAGGTTATTAAAATACCATAGATTGGAGACAACTATAAGATACCCGTCTATGTGTTGATATTTCGGATGACGGCAAGAAGCAAAAGTCTGGACTTTGACTGACTTGCTGTCATCATAACAATTGCAACTGACATTATTGATTTTCGGAAACGTTACCACACTAGCAGGAAACTTAAGCTCATTTTAGCTACCTTTAGCTGAAAGTTATCTCCACTGCAATAAGAACAGTGTCTCCAAGCTGCCTGCGGCTTGAAATGAGCTGAAACAAGGAAATTTAAGCTCATTTTAGCTACCTTAAGCTGAAAGTTAGCTCCACTGCAATAAGAACAGTGTCTCCAAGCTGCCTGCGGCTTGAAATGAGCTGAAACGAGGAATCTTAAGCTCATTTTAGCTACCTTAAGCTGAAAGTTAGCTCCACTGCAATAAGAACAGTGTCTCCAAGCTGTCTGCGGCTTGAAATGAGCTGAAACAAGGAAACTTAAGCTCATTTTAGCTACCTTAAGCTGAAAGTTGGCTCCACTGCAGTAAGAACAGTGTCTCCAAGCTATCTGCGGCTTGAAATAAGCTGAAACAATCAAACTTAAGCTCATTTTAGCTACCTTAAGCTGAAAGTTAGCTCCACTGCAGTAAGAACAGTGTCTCCAAGCTATCTGCGGCTTGAAATGAGCTGAAACAAGAAACTTAAGCTCATTTTAGCTACCTTAAGCTGAAAGTTAGCTCCACTGCAGTAAGAACAGTGTCTCCAGCTGCCTGCGGCTTGAAATGAGCTGAAAACGAGGAATCTTAAGCTCATTTTAGCTACCTTAAGCTGAAAGTTAGCTCCACTGCAATAAGAACAAGTGTCTCCAAGCTGCCTGCGGCTTGAAATGAGCTGAAACGAAGGAATCTTAAGCTCATTTAGCTACCTTAAGCTGAAAGTTAGCTTCACTGCAGTAAGAACAGTGTCTCCAAGCTGCCTGCGGCTTGAAATAAGCTGAAACAATCAAACTTAAGCTCAATTTAGCTACCTTAAGCTGAAAGTTAGCTCCACTGCAGTAAGAACAGTGTCTCCAAGCTATCTGCGGCTTGAATAAGCTGAAACAAGGCAAATCTTAAGCTCATTTTAGCTACCTTAAGCTGAAAGTTAGCTCCACTGCAGTAAGAACAGTGTCTCCAAGCTGCCTGCGGCTTGAAATGAGCTGAAACGAAGGCAATCTTAAGCTCATTTTAGCTACCTTAAGCTGAAAGTTAGCTCCACTGCAATAAGAACAGTGTCTCCAAGCTGTCTGCGGCTTGAAATGAGCTGAAACAAGGAAACTTAAGCTCATTTTAGCTACCTTAAGCTGAAAGTTAGCTCCACTGCAGTAAGAACAGTGTCTCCAAGCTATCTGCGGCTTGAAATAAGCTGAAACAATCAAATCTTAAGCTCATTTTAGCTACCTTAAGCTGAAAGTTAGCTCCACTGCAGTAAGAACAGTGTCTCCAAGCTGCATCTGCGGCTTGAAATAAGCTGAAACAGGATCAACTTAAGCTCATTTTAGCTACCTTAAGCTGAAAGTTAGCTCCACTGCAATAAGAACAGTGTCTCCAAGCTGCCTGCGGCTTGAAATGAGCTGAAACAAGGAATCTTAAGCTCATTTTAGCTACCTTAAGCTGAAAGTTAGCTCCACTGCAATAAGAACAGTGTCTCCAAGCTGCTCTGCGGCTTGAAATGAGCTGAAACAAGGAAATCTTAAGCTCATTTTAGCTACCTTAAGCTGAAAGTTAGCTCCACTGCAATAAGAACAGTGTCTCCAAGCTGCCTGCGGCTTGAAATGAGCTGAAACGAGGAATCTTAAGCTCATTTTAGCTACCTTAAGCTGAAAGTTAGCTCCACTGCAGTAAGAACAGTGTCTCCAAGCTATCTGCGGCTTGAAATAAGCTGAAACAATCAAACTTAAGCTCATTTTAGCTACCTTAAGCTGAAAGTTAGCTCCACTGCAGTAAGAACAGTGTCTCCAAGCTATCTGCGGCTTGAAATAAGCTGAAACAATCAAACTTAAGCTCATTTTAGCTACCTTAAGCTGAAAGTTAGCTCCACTGCAGTAAGAACAGTGTCTCCAAGCTATCTGCGGCTTGAAATAAGCTGAAACAATCAAACTTAAGCTCATTTTAGCTACCTTAAGCTGAAAGTTAGCTCCACTGCAAGTAAGAACAGTGTCTCCAAGCTGCCTGCGGCTTGAAATAAGCTGAAACAAGGAAATCTTAAGCTCATTTTAGCTACCTTAAGCTGAAAGTTAGCTCCACTGCAGTAAGAACAGTGTCTCCAAGCTATCTGCGGCTTGAAATGAGCTGAAACAAGGAATCTTAAGCTCATTTTAGCTACCTTAAGCTGAAAGTTGGCTCCACTGCAGTAAGAACAGTGTCTCCAAGCTGCCTGCGGCTTGAAATAAGCTGAAACAATCAAACTTAAGCTCATTTAGCTACCTTAAGCTGAAAGTTAGCTCCACTGCAGTAAGAACAGTGTCTCCAAGCTATCTGCGGCTTGAAATGAGCTGAAACAAGGAATCTTAAGCTCATTTTAGCTACCTTAAGCTGAAAGTTAGCTCCACTGCAGTAAGAACAGTGTCTCCAAGCTGCCTGCGGCTTGAAATGAGCTGAAACGAGGAATCTTAAGCTCTTTTTAGCTACCTTAAGCTGAAAGTTAGCTCCACTGCAATAAGAACAGTGTCTCCAAGCTGCCTGCGGCTTGAAATGAGCTGAAACGAGGAATCTTAAGTTCATTTTAGCTACCTTAAGCTGAAAGTTAGCTCCACTGCAATAAGAACAGTGTCTCCAAGATGTCGGCGGCTTGAAATGAGCTGGAACAAGCTGAAGAAGTCTAAAAATATTTTCCCATTTGTCTAGCAGTGGAAGTTAGGGTCCTAAGCACGTAAGATTTTTTTGGCAGCAATCAGGTTATTAAAATACCATAGATTGGAGACAACTATAAGATACCCGTCTATGTGTTGATATTTCGGATGACGGCAAGAAGCAAAAGTCTGGACTTTGAATGACTTGCTGTCATCATAACAATTGCAACTGACATTATTGATTTTCGGAAACGTTACCACACTAGCAGGAAACTTAAGCTCATTTAGCTACCTTAAGCTGAAAGTTAGCTCCACTGCAGTAAGAACAGTGTCTCCAAGCTATCTGCGGCTTGAAATAAGCTGAAACAATCAAACTTAAGCTCATTTTAGCTACCTTAAGCTGAAAGTTAGCTCCACTGCAGTAAGAACAGTGTCTCCAAGCTATCTGCGGCTTGAAATAAGCTGAAACAATCAAACTTAAGCTCATTTTAGCTACCTTAAGCTGAAAGTTAGCTCCACTGCAATAAGAACAGTGTCTCCAAGCTGCCTGCGGCTTGAAATGAGCTGAAACAAGGAAACTTAAGCTCATTTTAGCTACCTTAAGCTGAAAGTTAGCTCCACTGCAGTAAGAACAGTGTCTCCAAGCTGCCTGCGGCTTGAAATGAGCTGAAACAAGGAATCTTAAGCTCTTTTTAGCTACCTTAAGCTGAAAGTTAGCTCCACTGCAATAAGAACAGTGTCTCCAAGCTGTCTGCGGCTTGAAATGAGCTGAAACAAGGAAACTTAAGCTCATTTTAGCTACCTTAAGCTGAAAGTTAGCTCCACTGCAGTAAGAACAGTGTCTCCAAGCTATCTGCGGCTTGAAATAAGCTGAAACAATCAAACTTAAGCTCATTTTAGCTACCTTAAGCTGAAAGTTAGCTCCACTGCAGTAAGAACAGTGTCTCCAAGCTATCTGCGGCTTGAAATAAGCTGAAACAATCAAACTTAAGCTCATTTTAGCTACCTTAAGCTGAAAGTTAGCTCCACTGCAGTAAGAACAGTGTCTCCAAGCTATCTGCGGCTTGAAATAAGCTGAAACAATCAAACTTAAGCTCATTTTAGCTACCTTAAGCTGAAAGTTAGCTCCACTGCAATAAGAACAGTGTCTCCAAGCTGCCTGCGGCTTGAAATGAGCTGAAACGAGGAATCTTAAGTTCATTTTAGCTACCTTAAGCTGAAAGTTAGCTCCACTGCAATAAGAACAGTGTCTCCAAGATGTCTGCGGCTTGAAATGAGCTGGAACAAGCTGAAGAAGTCTAAAAATATTTTCCCATTTGTCTAGCAGTGGAAGTTAGGGTCCTAAGCACGTAAGATTTTTTTGGCAGCAATCAGGTTATTAAAATACCATAGATTGGAGACAACTATAAGATACCCGTCTATGTGTTGATATTTCGGATGACGGCAAGAAGCAAAAGTCTGGACTTTGACTGACTTGCTGTCATCATAACAATTGCAACTGACATTATTGATTTTCGGAAACGTTACCACACTAGCAGGAAACTTAAGCTCATTTTAGCTACCTTAAGCTGAAAGTTAGCTCCACTGCAATAAGAACAGTGTCTCCAAGCTGCCTGCGGCTTGAAATGAGCTGAAACAAGGAATCTTAAGCTCATTTTAGCTACCTTAAGCTGAAAGTTAGCTCCACTGCAATAAGAACAGTGTCTCCAAGCTGTCTGCGGCTTGAAATGAGCTGAAACAAGGAAACTTAAGCTCATTTTAGCTACCTTAAGCTGAAAGTTGGCTCCACTGCAGTAAGAACAGTGTCTCCAAGCTGCCTGCGGCTTGAAATAAGCTGAAACAATCAAACTTAAGCTCATTTTAGCTACCTTAAGCTGAAAGTTAGCTCCACTGCAGTAAGAACAGTGTCTCCAAGCTGCCTGCGGCTTGAAATGAGCTGAAACAAGGAATCTTAAGCTCTTTTTAGCTACCTTAAGCTGAAAGTTAGCTCCACTGCAATAAGAACAGTGTCTCCAAGCTATCTGCGGCTTGAAATAAGCTGAAACAATCAAACTTAAGCTCATTTTAGCTACCTTAAGCTGAAAGTTAGCTCCACTGCAGTAAGAACAGTGTCTCCAAGCTATCTGCGGCTTGAAATAAGCTGAAACAATCAAACTTAAGCTCATTTTAGCTACCTTAAGCTGAAAGTTAGCTCCACTGCAGTAAGAACAGTGTCTCCAAGCTATCTGCGGCTTGAAATAAGCTGAAACAATCAAACTTAAGCTCATTTTAGCTACCTTAAGCTGAAAGTTAGCTCCACTGCAATAAGAACAGTGTCTCCAAGCTGCCTGCGGCTTGAAATGAGCTGAAACGAGGAATCTTAAGCTCATTTTAGCTACCTTAAGCTGAAAGTTAGCTCCACTGCAATAAGAACAGTGTCTCCAAGCTGCCTGCGGCTTGAAATGAGCTGAAACGAGGAATCTTAAGTTCATTTTAGCTACCTTAAGCTGAAAGTTAGCTCCACTGCAATAAGAACAGTGTCTCCAAGATGTCTGCGGCTTGAAATGAGCTGGAACAAGCTGAAGAAGTCTAAAAATATTTTCCCATTTGTCTAGCAGTGGAAGTTAGGGTCCTAAGCACGTAAGATTTTTTTGGCAGCAATCAGGTTATTAAAATACCATAGATTGGAGACAACTATAAGATACCCGTCTATGTGTTGATATTTCGGATGACGGCAAGAAGCAAAAGTCTGGACTTTGACTGACTTGCTGTCATCATAACAATTGCAACTGACATTATTGATTTTCGGAAACGTTACCACACTAGCAGGAAACTTAAGCTCATTTTAGCTACCTTAAGCTGAAAGTTAGCTCCACTGCAATAAGAACAGTGTCTCCAAGCTGCCTGCGGCTTGAAATGAGCTGAAACAAGGAATCTTAAGCTCATTTTAGCTACCTTAAGCTGAAAGTTAGCTCCACTGCAATAAGAACAGTGTCTCCAAGCTGTCTGCGGCTTGAAATGAGCTGAAACAAGGAAACTTAAGCTCATTTTAGCTACCTTAAGCTGAAAGTTGGCTCCACTGCAGTAAGAACAGTGTCTCCAAGCTGCCTGCGGCTTGAAATAAGCTGAAACAATCAAACTTAAGCTCATTTTAGCTACCTTAAGCTGAAAGTTAGCTCCACTGCAGTAAGAACAGTGTCTCCAAGCTATCTGCGGCTTGAAATAAGCTGAAACAATCAAACTTAAGCTCATTTTAGCTACCTTAAGCTGAAAGTTAGCTCCACTGCAGTAAGAACAGTGTCTCCAAGCTGCCTGCGGCTTGAAATGAGCTGAAACGAGGAATCTTAAGCTCTTTTTAGCTACCTTAAGCTGAAAGTTAGCTCCACTGCAATAAGAACAGTGTCTCCAAGCTGTCTGCGGCTTGAAATGAGCTGAAACAAGGAAACTTAAGCTCATTTTAGCTACCTTAAGCTGAAAGTTGGCTCCACTGCAGTAAGAACAGTGTCTCCAAGCTGCCTGCGGCTTGAAATAAGCTGAAACAATCAAACTTAAGCTCATTTTAGCTACCTTAAGCTGAAAGTTAGCTCCACTGCAGTAAGAACAGTGTCTCCAAGCTATCTGCGGCTTGAAATGAGCTGAAACAAGGAATCTTAAGCTCATTTTAGCTACCTTAAGCTGAAAGTTAGCTCCACTGCAGTAAGAACAGTGTCTCCAAGCTGCCTGCGGCTTGAAATGAGCTAAAACGAGGAATCTTAAGCTCTTTTTAGCTACCTTAAGCTGAAAGTTAGCTCCACTGCAGTAAGAACAGTGTCTCCAAGCTATCTGCGGCTTGAAATAAGCTGAAACGAGGAATCTTAAGCTCATTTTAGCTACCTTAAGCTGAAAGTTAGCTCCACTGCAATAAGAACAGTGTCTCCAAGATGTCTGCGGCTTGAAATGAGCTGGAACAAGCTGAAGGAGTCTAAAAATATTTTCCCATTTGTCTAGCAGTGGAAGTTAGGGTCCTAAGCACGTAAGATTTTTTTGGCAGCAATCAGGTTATTAAAATACCATAGATTGGAGACAACTATAAGATACCCGTCTATGTGTTGATATTTCGGATGACGGCAAGAAGCAAAAGTCTGGACTTTGAATGACTTGCTGTCATCATAACAATTGCAACTGACATTATTGATTTTCGGAAACGTTACCACACTAGCAGGAAACTTAAGCTCATTTTAGCTACCTTAAGCTGAAAGTTAGCTCCACTGCAGTAAGAACAGTGTCTCCAAGCTATCTGCGGCTTGAAATAAGCTGAAACAATCAAACTTAAGCTCATTTTAGCTACCTTAAGCTGAAAGTTAGCTCCACTGCAGTAAGAACAGTGTCTCCAAGCTATCTGCGGCTTGAAATAAGCTGAAACAATCAAACTTAAGCTCATTATAGCTACCTTAAGCTGAAAGTTAGCTCCACTGCAATAAGAACAGTGTCTCCAAGCTGCCTGCGGCTTGAAATGAGCTGAAACAAGGAAACTTAAGCTCATTTTAGCTACCTTAAGCTGAAAGTTAGCTCCACTGCAGTAAGAACAGTGTCTCCAAGCTGCCTGCGGCTTGAAATGAGCTGAAACGAGGAATCTTAAGCTCTTTTTAGCTACCTTAAGCTGAAAGTTAGCTCCACTGCAATAAGAACAGTGTCTCCAAGATGTCTGCGGCTTGAAATGAGCTGGAACAAGCTGAAGAAGTCTAAAAATATTTTCCCATTTGTCTAGCAGTGGAAGTTAGGGTCCTAAGCACGTAAGATTTTTTTGGCAGCAATCAGGTTATTAAAATACATAGATTGGAGACAACTATAAGATACCCGTCTATGTGTTGATATTTCGGATGACGGCAAGAAGCAAAAGTCTGGACTTTGACTGACTTGCTGTCATCATAACAATTACAACTGACATTATTGATTTTCGGAAACGTTACCACACTAGCAGGAAACTTAAGCTCATTTTAGCTACCTTAAGCTGAAAGTTAGCTTCACTGCAGTAAGAACAGTGTCTCCAAGCTATCTGCGGCTTGAAATAGCTGAAACAATCAACTTAAGCTCATTTAGCTACCTTAAGCTGAAAGTTAGCTCCACTGCAGTAAGAACATGTCTCTGCTCTGAGCTTGGAGACACTGTTCATATTGCACTGGAGCTAACATTCAGCTTAAGGTAGCTAAATGAGCTTAAGTTTCCTTGTTTCAGCTCATTTCAAGCCGCAGACAGCTTAAAGACACTGTTCTTATTGCACTGGAGCTAACATTCAGCTTAAGGTAGCTAAAATGAGCTTAAGTTTCCTTGTTTCAGCTCATTCAAGCCGCAGACCGCTTAAGACACTGTTCTTATTGCAGTGGAGCTAACTTTCAGCTTAAGGTAGCTAAAATGACTTAAGTTTCCTTGTTTCACTCATTTCAAGCCGCAGACAGCTTGGAACACTGTTCTTATTGCAGTGGAGCTAACATTCAGCTTAAGGTAGCTAAAATGAGCTTAAGTTTCCTTGTTTCACCTCATTCAAGCCGCAGACCAGCTTGGAAACACTGGTCTTATTGCAGTGGTAGCTAACTTTCAGCTTAATGTAGCTAAAATGAGCTTAAGTTTCCTTGTTTCAGCTCAATTCTAGCCGCAGACAGCTTGGAGACACTGTTCTTATTGCAGTGGAGCTAACTATCAGCTTAAGGTAGCTAAAATGAGCTTAAGTTTCCTTGTTTCAGCTCATTTCAAGCCGCAGACAGCTTGGAGACGCTGTTCTTATTGCAGTGGAGCTAACCTTCAGCTTAAGGTAGCTAAAATGAGCTTAAGATTCCTTGTTTCAGCTCATTTCTAGCCGCAGACAGCTTGGAGACACTGTTCTTATTGCACTGGAGCTAACTTTCAGCTTAAGGTAGCTAAATGAGCTTAAGTTTCCTTGTTTCAGCTCATTTCAAGCCGCAGACAGCTTGGAGACGCTGTTCTTATTGCAGTGGAGCTAACCTTCAGCTTAAGGTAGCTAAAATGAGCTTAAGATTCCTTGTTTCAGCTCATTTCTAGCCGCAGACAGCTTGGAGACACTGTTCTTATTGCACTGGAGCTAACATTCAGCTTAAGGTAGCTAAAATGAGCTTAAGTTTCCTTGTTTCAGCTCATTTCAAGCCGCAGACAGCTTAAAGACACTGTTCTTATTGCACTGGAGCTAACATTCAGCTTAAGGTAGCTAAAATGAACTTAAGATTCCTCGTTTCAGCTCATTTCAAGCCGCAGGCAGCTTGGAGACACTGTTCTTATTGCAGTGGAGCTAACTTTCAGCTTAAGGTAGCTAAAAAGAGCTTAAGATTCCTTGTTTTAGCTCATTTCTAGCCGCAGACAGCTTGGAGACACTGTTCTTATTGCACTGGAGCTAACATTCAGCTTAAGGTAGCTAAAATGAGCTTAAGTTTCCTTGTTTCAGCTCATTTCAAGCCGCAGACAGCTTAAAGACACTGTTCTTATTGCACTGGAGCTAACATTCAGCTTAAGGTAGCTAAAATGAGCTTAAGTTTCCTTGTTTCAGCTCATTTCAAGCCGCAGACAGCTTGGAGACACTGTTCTTATTGCACTGGAGCTAACATTCAGCTTAAGGTAGCTAAAATGAGCTTAAGTTTCCTTGTTTCAGCTCATTTCAAGCCGCAGACAGCTTAAAGACACTGTTCTTATTGCAGTGGAGCTAACTTTCAGCTTAAGGTAGCTAAAATGAGCTTAAGTTTCCTTGTTTCAGCTCATTTCAAGCCGCAGACAGCTTGGAGACGCTGTTCTTATTGCAGTGGAGCTAACCTTCAGCTTAAGGTAGCTAAAATGAGCTTAAGATTCCTTGTTTCAGCTCATTTCTAGCCGCAGACAGCTTGGAGACACTGTTCTTATTGCAGTGGAGCTAACATTCAGCTTAAGGTAGCTAAAATGAGCTTAAGTTTCCTTGTTTCAGCTCATTTCAAGCCGCAGACAGCTTGGAGACACTGTTCTTATTGCACTGGAGCTAACCTTCAGCTTAAGGTAGCTAAAATGAGCTTAAGTTCCTTGTTTCAGCTCATTTCTAGCCGCAGACAGCTTGGAAGACACTGTTCTTATTGCAGTGGAGCTAACATTCAGCTTAAGGTAGCTAAAATGAGCTTAAGTTTCCTTGTTTTCAGCTCATTTCAAGCCGCAGACAGCTTGGAAGACACTGTTCTTATTGCACTGGAGCTAACATTCAGCTTAAGGTAGCTAAAATGAGCTTAAGTTTCCTTGTTTCAGCTCATTTCAAGCCGCAGACAGCTTGGAAACACTGTTCTTATTGCAGTGGAGCTAACATTCAGCTTAAGGTAGCTAAAATGAGCTTAAGTTTCCTTGTTTCAGCTCATTTCAAGCCGCAGACAGCTTGAAGACACTGTTCTTATTGCACGTGGAGCTAACATTCAGCTTAAGGTAGCTAAAATGAGCTTAAGTTTCCTTGTTTCAGCTCATTTCTAGCCGCAGACAGCTTGGAGACACTGTTCTTATTGCAGTGGAGCTAACTTTCAGCTTAAGGTAGCTAAAATGAGCTTAAGTTTCCTTGTTTCAGCTCATTTCAAGCCGCAGACAGCTTGAAGACACTGTTCTTATTGCACTGGAGCTAACATTCAGCTTAAGGTAGCTAAAATGAGCTTAAGTTTCCTTGTTTCAGCTCATTTCAAGCCGCAGACAGCTTAAAGACACTGTTCTTATTGCACTGGAGCTAACATTCAGCTTAAGGTAGCTAAAATGAGCTTAAGTTTCCTTGTTTCAGCTCATTTCAAGCCGCAGACAGCTTAAAGACACTGTTCTTATTGCACTGGAGCTAACATTCAGCTTAAGGTAGCTAAAATGAGCTTAAGTTTCCTTGTTTCAGCTCATTTCAAGCCGCAGACAGCTTAAAGACACTGTTCTTATTGCAGTGGAGCTAACCTTCAGCTTAAGGTAGCTAAAATGAGCTTAAGATTCCTTGTTTCAGCTCATTTCTAGCCGCAGACAGCTTGGAGACACTGTTCTTATTGCACTGGAGCTAACATTCAGCTTAAGGTAGCTAAAATGAGCTTAAGTTTCCTTGTTTCAGCTCATTTCAAGCCGCAGACAGCTTAAAGACACTGTTCTTATTGCACTGGAGCTAACATTCAGCTTAAGGTAGCTAAAATGAGCTTAAGTTTCCTTGTTTCAGCTCATTTCAAGCCGCAGACAGCTTAAGACACTGTTCTTATTGCAGTGGAGCTAACCTTCAGCTTAAGGTAGCTAAAATGAGCTTAAGTTTCCTTGTTTCAGCTCATTTCAAGCCGCAGACAGCTTGGAGACACTGTTCTTATTGCACTGGAGCTAACATTCAGCTTAAGGTAGCTAAAATGAGCTTAAGTTTCCTTGTTTCAGCTCATTTCAAGCCGCAGACAGCTTGGAGACACTGTTCTTATTGCACTGGAGCTAACATTCAGCTTAAGGTAGCTAAAATGAGCTTAAGTTTCCTTGTTTCAGCTCATTTCAAGCCGCAGACAGCTTAAGACACTGTTCTTATTGCACTGGAGCTAACATTCAGCTTAAGGTAGCTAAAATGAGCTTAAGTTTCCTTGTTTCAGCTCATTTCAAGCCGCAGACAGCTTAAAGACACTGTTCTTATTGCAGTGGAGCTAACCTTCAGCTTAAGGTAGCTAAAATGAGCTTAAGTTTCCTTGTTTCAGCTCATTTCAAGCCGCAGACAGCTTAAAGACACTGTTCTTATTGCAGTGGAGCTAACCTTCAGCTTAAGGTAGCTAAAATGAGCTTAAGATTCCTTGTTTCAGCTCATTTCTAAGCCGCAGACAGCTTGAGACACTGTTCTTATTGCAGTGGAGCTAACATTCAGCTTAAGGTAGCTAAAATGAGCTTAAGTTTCCTTGTTTCAGCTCATTTCAAGCCGCAGACAGCTTAAAGACACTGTTCTTATTGCAGCTGGAGCTAACCTTCAGCTTAAGGTAGCTAAAATGAGCTTAAGTTTCCTTGTTTCAGCTCATTTCAAGCCGCAGACAGCTTAAAGACACTGTTCTTATTGCACTGGAGCTAACATTCAGCTTAAGGTAGCTAAAATGAGCTTAAGTTTCCTTGTTTCAGCTCATTTCAAGCCGCAGACAGCTTAAAGACACTGTTCTTATTGCACTGGAGCTAACATTCAGCTTAAGGTAGCTAAAATGAGCTTAAGTTTCCTTGTTTCAGCTCATTTCAAGCCGCAGACAGCTTGAAGGACACTGTTCTTATTGCAGTGGAGCTAACCTTCAGCTTAAGGTAGCTAAAATGAGCTTAAGATTCCTTGTTTCAGCTCATTTCTAGCCGCAGACAGCTTGGAGACACTGTTCTTATTGCACTGGAGCTAACATTCAGCTTAAGGTAGCTAAAATGAGCTTAAGTTTCCTTGTTTCAGCTCATTTCAAGCCGCAGACAGCTTGAGACACTGTTCTTATTGCACTGGAGCTAACATTCAGCTTAAGGTAGCTAAAATGAGCTTAAGTTTCCTTGTTTCAGCTCATTTCAAGCCGCAGACAGCTTAAAGACACTGTTCTTATTGCACTGGAGCTAACATTCAGCTTAAGGTAGCTAAAATGAGCTTAAGTTTCCTTGTTTCAGCTCATTTCAAGCCGCAGACAGCTTAAAGACACTGTTCTTATTGCAGTGGAGCTAACTTTCAGCTTAAGGTAGCTAAAATGAGCTTAAGTTTCCTTGTTTCAGCTCATTTCAAGCCGCAGACAGCTTGGAGACGCTGTTCTTATTGCAGTGGAGCTAACCTTCAGCTTAAGGTAGCTAAAATGAGCTTAAGATTCCTTGTTTCAGCTCATTTCTAGCCGCAGACAGCTTGGAGACACTGTTCTTATTGCAGTGGAGCTAACATTCAGCTTAAGGTAGCTAAAATGAGCTTAAGTTTCCTTGTTTCAGCTCATTTCAAGCCGCAGACAGCTTAAAGACACTGTTCTTATTGCACTGGAGCTAACCTTCAGCTTAAGGTAGCTAAAATGAGCTTAAGTTTCCTTGTTTCAGCTCATTTCAAGCCGCAGACAGCTTAAAGACACTGTTCTTATTGCAGTGGAGCTAACATTCAGCTTAAGGTAGCTAAAATGAGCTTAAGTTTCCTTGTTTCAGCTCATTTCAAGCCGCAGACAGCTTAAAGACACTGTTCTTATTGCACTGGAGCTAACATTCAGCTTAAGGTAGCTAAAATGAGCTTAAGTTTCCTTGTTTCAGCTCATTTCAAGCCGCAGACAGCTTAAAGACACTGTTCTTATTGCAGTGGAGCTAACCTTCAGCTTAAGGTAGCTAAAATGAGCTTAAGATTCCTTGTTTTAGCTCATTTCTAGCCGCAGACAGCTTGGAGACACTGTTCTTATTGCACTGGAGCTAACATTCAGCTTAAGGTAGCTAAAATGAGCTTAAGTTTCCTTGTTTCAGCTCATTTCAAGCCGCAGACAGCTTGGAGACACTGTTCTTATTGCAGTGGAGCTAACATTCAGCTTAAGGTAGCTAAAATGAGCTTAAGTTTCCTTGTTTCAGCCTCATTTCAAGCCGCAGACAGCTTGAAGACACTGTTCTTATTGCAGTGGAGCTAACTTTCAGCTTAAGGTAGCTAAAATGAGCTTAAGTTTCCTTGTTTCAGCTCAATTCTAGCCGCAGACAGCTTGGAGACACTGTTCTTATTGCAGTGGAGCTAACTTTCAGCTTAAGGTAGCTAAAATGAGCTTAAGATTCCTTGTTTCAGCTCATTTCAAGCCGCAGACAGCTTGGAGACACTGTTCTTATTGCAGTGGAGCTAACTTTCAGCTTAAGGTAGCTAAAATGAGCTTAAGTTTTCTGCTAGTGTGGTAGCGTTTCTGAAATTCAATAATGTCAGTTGCAGTTGTTATGATGACAGCAAGTCAGTCAAAGTCCAGACTTTAGCTTCTTGCCGTCATCCGAAATATCAACACATAGACGGGTATCTTATAGTTGTCTCCAATCTATGGTATTTTAATAACCTGATTGCTGTCAAAAAAATCTTACGTGCTTAGGACCCTAACTTCCTCTGCTAGACAAATGGAAAAATATTTCTAGACTTTTTCAGCTTGTTTCAGCTTGTTTCAGCTCATTTCAAGCCGCAGACAGCTTGGAGACACTGTTCTTATTGCAGTAGAGCTAACATTCAGCTTAAGGTAGCTAAAATGAGCTTGAGTTTCCTTGTTTCACCTCATTTCAAGCCGCAGACAGCTTGGAAACACTGTTCTTATTGCAGTGGAGCTAAATTTCAGCTTAAGGTAGCTAAAATGAGCTTAAGTTTCCTTGTTTCAGCTCAATTCTAGCCGCAGACAGCTTGGAGACGCTGTTCTTATTGCAGTGGAGCTAACTTTCAGCTTAAGGTAGCTAAAATGAGCTTAAGTTTCCTTGTTTCAGCTCATTTCAAGCCGCAGACAGCTTGGAGACGCTGTTCTTATTGCAGTGGAGCTAACCTTCAGCTTAAGGTAGCTAAAATGAGCTTAAGATTCCTTGTTTCAGCTCATTTCTAGCCGCAGACAGCTTGGAGACACTGTTCTTATTGCACTGGAGCTAACTTTCAGCTTAAGGTAGCTAAAATGAGCTTAAGTTTCCTTGTTTCAGCTCATTTCAAGCCGCAGACAGCTTGGAGACGCTGTTCTTATTGCAGTGGAGCTAACCTTCAGCTTAAGGTAGCTAAAATGAGCTTAAGATTCCTTGTTTCAGCTCATTTCTAGCCGCAGACAGCTTGGAGACACTGTTCTTATTGCACTGGAGCTAACATTCAGCTTAAGGTAGCTAAAATGAGCTTAAGTTTCCTTGTTTCAGCTCAATTCTAGCCGCAGACAGCTTGGAGACACTGTTCTTATTGCAGTGGAGCTAACCTTCAGCTTAAGGTAGCTAAAATGAGCTTAAGTTTCCTTGTTTCAGCTCATTTCAAGCCGCAGACAGCTTAAAGACACTGTTCTTATTGCAGTGGAGCTAACATTCAGCTTAAGGTAGCTAAAATGAGCTTAAGTTTCCTTGTTTCAGCTCATTTCAAGCCGCAGACAGCTTAAGACACTGTTCTTATTGCACTGGAGCTAACATTCAGCTTAAGGTAGCTAAAATGAGCTTAAGTTTCCTTGTTTCAGCTCATTTCAAGCCGCAGACAGCTTAAAGACACTGTTCTTATTGCACTGGAGCTAACATTCAGCTTAAGGTAGCTAAAATGAGCTTAAGTTTCCTTGTTTCAGCTCATTTCAAGCCGCAGACAGCTTAAAGACACTGTTCTTATTGCACTGGAGCTAACATTCAGCTTAAGGTAGCTAAAATGAGCTTAAGTTTCCTTGTTTCAGCTCATTTCAAGCCGCAGACAGCTTAAAGACACTGTTCTTATTGCAGTAGAGCTAACATTCAGCTTAAGGTAGCTAAAATGAGCTTAAGTTTCCTTGTTTCACCTCATTTCAAGCCGCAGACAGCTTGGAAACACTGTTCTTATTGCAGTGGAGCTAACATTCAGCTTAAGGTAGCTAAAATGAGCTTAAGTTTCCTTGTTTCACCTCATTTCAAACCGCAGACAGCTTGGAAACACTGTTCTTATTGCAGTGGAGCTAACTTTCAGCTTAAGGTAGCTAAAATGAGCTTAAGTTTCCTTGTTTGAGCTCAATTCTAGCCGCAGACAGCTTGGAGACACTGTTCTTATTGCAGTGGAGCTAACTTTCAGCTTAAGGTAGCTAAAATGAGCTTAAGATTCCTTGTTTCAGCTCATTTCAAGCCGCAGACAGCTTGGAGACACTGTTCTTATTGCAGTGGAGCTAACTTTCAGCTTAAGGTAGCTAAAATGAGCTTAAGTTTTCTGCTAGTGTGGTAGCGTTTTCTGAAATTCATAATGTCAGTTGCAGTTGTTATGATGACAGCAAGTCAGTCAAAGTCCAGACTTTAGCTTCTTGCCGTCATCCGAAATATCAACACATAGACGGGTATCTTATAGTTGTCTCCAATCTATGGTATTTTAATAACCTGATTGCTGTCAAAAAAATCTTACGTGCTTAGGACCCTAACTTCCTCTGCTAGACAAATGGAAAAATATTTCTAGACTTTTTCAGCTTGTTTCAGCTTGTTTCAGCTCATTTCAAGCCGCAGACAGCTTGGAGACACTGTTCTTATTGCAGTAGAGCTTAACATTCAGCTTAAGGTAGCTAAAATGAGCTTGAGTTTCCTTGTTTCACCTCATTTCAAGCCGCAGACAGCTTGGAACCACTGTTCTTATTGCAGTGGAGCTACATTTCAGCTTAAGGTAAGCTAAAATGAGCTTAAGTTTCCTTGTTTCAGCTCAATTCTAGCCGCAGACAGCTTGGAGACGCTGTTCTTATTGCAGTGGAGCTAACTTTCAGCTTAAGGTAGCTAAAATGAGCCTTAAGTTTCCTTGTTTCAGCTCATTTCAAGCCGCAGACAGCTTGGAGACGCTGTGTTCTTATTGCAGTGGAGCTAACCTTCAGCTTAAGGTAGCTAAAATGAGCTTAAGATTCCTTGTTTCAGCTCATTTCTAGCCGCAGACAGCTTGGAGGACCTGTTCTTATTGCACTGGAGCTAACTTTCAGCTAAGGTAGCTAAATGAGCTTAAGTTTCCTTGTTTCAGCTCATTTCAAGCCGCAGACAGCTTGGAAGACCCTGTTCTTATTGCAGTGGAGCTAACCTTCAGCTTAAGGTAGCTAAAATGAGCTTAAGATTCCTTGTTTCAGCTCATTTCAAGCCGCAGACAGCCTTGGAGACACTGTTCTTATTGCACTGGAGCTAACATTCAGCTTAAGGTAGCTAAATGAGCTTAAGTTTCCTTGTTTCAGCTCAATTCAAGCCGCAGACAGCTTAGAGACACTGTTCTTATTGCAGTGGAGCTAACTTCAGCTTAAGGTAGCTAAAATGAGCTTAAGTTTCCTTGTTTCAGCTCATTTCAAGCCGCAGACAGCTTAAAGACACTGTTCTTATTGCAGTGGAGCTAACATTCAGCTTAAGGTAGCTAAAATGAGCTTAAGTTTCCTTGTTTCAGCTCATTTCAAGCCGCAGACAGCTTTAAGACACTGTTCTTATTGCACTGGAGCTAACATTCAGCTTAAGGTAGCTAAATGAGCTTAAGTTTCCTTGTTTCAGCTCATTTCAAGCCGCAGACAGCTCAAGACACTGTTCTTATTGCACTGGAGCTAACATTCAGCTTAAGGTAGCTAAAATGAGCTTAAGTTTCCTTGTTTCAGCTCATTTCAAGCCGCAGACAGCTTAAAGACACTGTTCTTATTGCACTGGAGCTAACATTCAGCTTAAGGTAGCTAAAATGAGCTTAAGTTCCTTGTTTCAGCTCATTTCAGCCGCAGACAGCCTTAAGCACTGTTCTTATTGCAGTAGAGCTAACATCTCAGCTTAAGGTAGCTAAAATGAGCTTTAAGTTTCCTTGTTTCACCTCATTTCAAGCCGCAGACAGCTTGGAACACTGTTCTTATTGCAGTGGAGCTAACATTCAGCTTAAGGTAGCTAAAATGAGCTTAAGTTTCCTTGTTTCACCTCATTTCAAACCGCAGACAGCTTGGAAACACTGTTCTTATTGCAGTGGAGCTAACTTTCAGCTTAAGGTAGCTAAAATGAGCTTAAGTTTCCTTGTTTGAGCTCAATTCTAAGCCGCAGACAGCTTGGAGACACTGTTCTTATTGCAGTGGGAGCTAACTTTCAGCTTAAGGTAGCTAAATGAGCTTAAGATTCCTTGTTTCAGCTCATTTCAAGCCGCAGACAGCTTGGAGACACTGTTCTTATTGCAGTGGAGCTAACTTTCAGCTTAAGGTAGCTAAAATGAGCTTAAGTTTTCTGCTAGTGTGGTTAGACGTTCTGAAATTCATAAGTCAGTTGCAGTTGTTATGATGACAGCAAGTCAGTCAAAGTCCAGACTTTAGCTTTCTTGCCGTCATCCGAAATATCAACACATAGACGGGTATCTTATAGTTGTCTCCCATCTATGGTATTTTAATAACCTGATTGCTGTCAAAAAAATCTTACGTGCTTAGGACCCTAACTTCCTCTGCTAGACAAATGGAAAAATATTTCTAGACTTTTTCAGCTTGTTTCAGCTTGTTTCAGCTCATTTCAAGCCGCAGACAGCTTGGAGACCTGAGTCCGACATTCCTTTAATGTATCTACAAAAATTTAACTGAGTCTTTAAATTTATATTTATTTTATTTATTAAACCAGATAAAATTACAACATTATGAATATGCCGCAATTCCTACAGAGATAAAATTAATTTATCTGTACGTAGCTCTGGCAACTTAAAACTATAAACTTAAGACTAATACTTGAAACTAAACCTATAACCAAAGCTTAAGCAAAAAATACTTAAGCTTCCTAACTAGTAACCAATAAAAACAATGATAAATTTTATAAACATAACAAAGTAAATTCAGCGAAAACAGCACCCCTTAACAAGTATAACTAGTATACAAGGTAGTGTGATTGTCTCGCTACCAATACTTAATCAACATTTGTCTAGCTGTCGTATAACTTTCAGTTGATGCATTTCTGTCTCTTGCAAATATAATTTTCTCTATGCTGTTTAATCTGGCTGAACAAGTAAGTCCCACCGCGCATGTAACTCTAAAGGTGGAAACATTTCTTTATTTTGTTTAGAGGAATCACATTTACAGGTAGATGTAAAAACTATGTCGTCAATAACTACTAGATCTTTGTATGGTAGTTGTCGTTTCAATGGGGAAACCGAGTTAGTAAAATTTGCTTCCCTCGTATTCCTCTATCAAAATAAAAAATTGCTTTATTCGATCCTATGTAGTTAAGATCACCATAAGACATACGAATGGCATTATGCTGTAGAACCTTTTTTCCCGCTGAATTTACAACTTTCATTTTTTTACTATTTTCGTTAGCTATATTGTCTATTTTAGAGAAAACTGTTTCAATAGGGATATATTTTTCTTTTTCATTAATTATTTTTTCTTCTGATTTTACTGATGCTTTCACAAATCTTATATACTTAAAAGATGAAGAACAGCTCTTTTTATCCCATTCGTTGTCTTTTACAAATCCAGTAACATTTTTATCGTTTTGCTTAATCTTAT